>JANHFO010017606.1:0-12353 GCA_032468095.1 Pareas carinatus | reverse complement strand
AATATTTGCTTTTAATTTTGTTTTAATCTTATCTTTGTACTGTACTGTTTTATTGCTGGCTGTAAACCGCCCTGAGTTCGTTGCACGGAAAAGGGCAGTATATAAATCAAATTATTAAATTAAATTAAATTAAATTAAGGAATTAGTCTCTGGTGCAAAAGCTCTCAAGGTACATATAAGCAACAAAGCAATATAAACATAAGATAACAATAGGAGAAGTTGAGAAGGGTAATAATAATAATAGCAACACAATCCTACTACATGGGTAACTATCCTTAGATAGAAGGGATCACGTTTTACAATTTTACAATTTTAAATTTTAAATTGTAGAATTGTACAATTTTTGAATTTCCCACTTAGTTTTAAAACAGAATATGGGTATTTTAAAGCCGTGAGCCATTTCTGTTTTCATGTTTATAGTCTACAAACAAGAGGTTTGTGTTCTAGTGATCCCCCCCCGCCAACATGAGAATGGTGGTCTCTGTACTGGGGCAGGGTCAGTTTAGGACTGGTGGTAAATGACTACAATTCTTCCTCCTCCTTTTCCTTGCTCTCTAATCAGAAGACACTGCATCACTGTTGCTCAACTGTGGCAACTTTAAGATGGGTGGACTTCAACTGCCAGAATCCAGGCAGCATTCTGGGGTTTGAGGTCCACCCATAAAGTTGCCAAGAGTTGTGAAGCACAGTACTAGACTGAAGGTTGGAAGAATTACCCTCACTTGGAACTGGCTTTTTTACAGAGTCCTCTACCCTCTGTAGGAGCTGATTAGGTTAGCACAATAACAGAATAGCATGGCTGGAGGACACCTTGGATGGTTGTCCAATCCATCTGTCCAGTCCAGGTTATATGGTCTAAAGCCAAGCAAGAATGAAGCTACGGCGTCTTGTATTAAATCTTGCATTTTCTGGATGAAAACAAAAGGGAAAAGCATGCTATGCGGAAGAAGCAAGGAGTCTTCTGCTACTGCTAGTACCCCAAGCAAGAAACAGAAAATAAATCAAAGACAGAGTGTGGTTCTCTAGAACACGAGTCTCCAACCTTGGCAACTTTACGACTTGTGGACTTCAACTCCCAGAATTCTGGGAGTTGGCTCAGGACTTCTGGGAGTTGAAATCCACAAGTTGCAATGTTGCCAAGGTTGGAGACCCCTGCTCTAGAAGAGCACAAAAAAAGATTCAGGAAGATGGATTTGATCTTGGCTCTTTGTGTAGGCATCTCAGAGGGATCGGGTGGTGGCCACAGAAGACTGGACTAGATTGGTCTTTGATCTGATTCAACATAGCTATATCTGCATTCTTCTGTTCTTAGAAAGCCAGATGTTTCCCGCTTTCAAACTGTAGTCCCTAGCTTGCTATTCCCCAAGGGAGTAATAATAGCTTCCTCCTATGCCAACTCCTGCTCAAATCCCCCCAAACATATTCTAACCTAATTCCGAGCATGTTCAGGACATGAATGCAGGAACCGGCTTTGTGAAATCATAAGCATTTTACACCAGAATGCTGTATTCTCACTTAGAGGTCAAAGAAAGCCATCTACAAGCAGCCACGATGGGAAAGTCTTTTTTATATTGACTCTGAATAAGATGAATTTCGCAAGTAACCCTTTCTTGGTGCTAAAATGGGTTGGAGGGATGTCAAATCCCAAGGTCCATTCTCTGCTGAACCCTGAACCCTGGAGTTAGAATGGGACACAACGGATGGAAGCTAAACAAGGAGAGAACCAACATAGAACTAACTAAGGGGAAATTTCCTAACAGTGAGAACAATGGAAGGACTTGCCTTCAGAAGTTGTGGGTGCTCCATCCCTGGAAGATTTTAAGAAGAGATTGGCCAACTATTGGTCTGAAATGGCACAGAGTTTCCAGCTTGAGGAGGAGGTTGGAATAGAAGACCTCCAACGTCCATTCCAATTCTGTTATTCTGCTTTTAGAGGGA
The DNA here is from genome assembly GCA_032468095.1 of Pareas carinatus. Classification (NCBI taxonomy): domain Eukaryota; kingdom Metazoa; phylum Chordata; class Lepidosauria; order Squamata; family Pareidae; genus Pareas; species Pareas carinatus. Next base: position 10,415 of record JANHFO010017606.1, on the reverse strand, counting down.
CTCCTTTTGAGAAGTACAAGAGTGAAGGTGGAGGTTCATTCTCCGAGCTCGTGGGTTGGTTTCCAAACGCTTCATTACCAGCTAGGCAACATTTTCAGCAGACCTTTAGGGGATGTCAGTGTTAGTGTCCTGCTTATAAGGATTTGTTGTGGTCAGACAGTCTTGTGATGGGTGGGGCATCTCAGGGGAGGGTCTAGGTATGGGTCTTGTGAGGGGGCAGGGGTGAGTCACATATGGAGAGTGACATGATGGTCTTGTGATAAGGAAATCAGAATCAGAATCAGAATTTATTGGCCAGGTGTGTCTGGACACAAGGAATTTGTCTCCAGTGTTCATGCTCTATACAGAAATATATACAATAAAACTGATTACAATCATAAGATACATTCATGTACATAAAGTACATTCATCTTGTCATGTATATATAAGCTGCAATTCACAAACTGCGATCTTAATCATGAATACAATCACAATCAGAAAGTACATTCATCTTGTTACTATGTTATAAAGTACAATCATTGTGTCACAAAGCACATTTCATCATTTTCATTTTTTTTTCATTTCATTACATTTATATACTGCCCTTCTCCTGGCGGACTCAGGGCGGATTACAGCCAGCTAAAATACAAACAAGACATCACATGCAAAACAAATTACAACACAAGTTAAAACATATTAAAACAATTATAATAATATGGGGCTGTAAAATTAAAAAAAACAATATAAGATCAATTTAAAAACCTACTAGAAATTTGCTATGATAAAAGGGGTGGGGGCTAGGATAGCCCGGCTTGCATAAAGAGGTATGTTTTCAGGGCACGACGGAACGCAAAGAGGCCAGATATAGTGCGAATCATTAAGAGACTAGGCAATAGGAAAGATGAGAAGGTAATAATGATATTTTCCTACTAGATAATTTAACAGTGTAGTGTAAGTTGAGGATCGCTGGGTGGTGAAGTGCTGGTTGTGGGTTAGGGTTACCTAGCCTGGTAACGAAACGTTCGGAAATCAACCCACAAGCTCAGAGAACAAACCTCCACCTTCATCCTACACCTGAGCTACAGAGACTCTCCACTATTGCAAAGGTGCCAGAGTCTCTGTACGAAATTGATTCTCACAGTTTTCATGGCGCAAATTGTGGCTGAGCTGCTGTGTGGCATGATCCTCCAAGGGTTGCTGGCAGTCATGGTAACTGCACGGCCGACATCTGCATCCCGTGTTGGTCCCATTAAGCGCAGCGGGCGACAACTCCTACAGCAATCCCTTGGAGAATCCCAGGCTGAGGCCGCAGCCTCCGTAAATCAGCTGCTTTTTAAACCAGGGGGCAGAAGTTCCAGATGGACGTCCTCCTGAAAAGTCCGGCTGGATGCTCTGGAAACCGAGCGGCGCTCATTGGACGGAGCTTGCCTGCCATCGCATCTAAATGCCACACAGGTAGTCCTCAACTTACAGTCATTCATTTAGCGACCATTGGAAGTTACAGCAGCACTGAAGAACATGCCTCATGATTGGTCCTCACACATACTCGTTATTGCAGCATCCCCAGGATGGCGCCACGGTTGAGATTTGGGTGCTCGGACACTGGCGTGTATTTTATGACAGTTGCAGCATCCCAGGGGCATGTGATCACCATTGGTAGCCTTCCCAACCAGCTTCGGACACGCAAAGTCAATGGTGGAAGCCCGATTTGCTTAACAACACCACGATTCATTTAACAACTGCGGGGGTATGCTTAACACCCGTGGAAAAAGGTGTTGTAAAATTGAGTGCGGCTCTCAACAATCATCTTGCTCAGCAATGAAAATTCTGATCCCAATTCTGATCCCAAACTTAGGGGTTTTACGATTTGTGGACTTTCACTCCCAGAATTCAGGATCTCAGGTGGCCATTTATAACTTCTTAGCTTTTATCAGTGAGGCATACCCTTGATGGGATTCGAACCTGGCTAATAAGCTAGAAATGGCCATCCGAGACTCCCTTTCTTTCTTTGCCAGCTTGTAAAACTTCTTGCTGTAATAAAAAAAGCATGACATTTCCCTAGCAGCAGCTTCCAGGCACTTTTCAAGGGTGGCCTGCATCAAACACTGTTGCAGTAGCCAAGATGCTTCTGTCTGAAAAGATCCGAGAACAGCTTAAGGCCCATAGTTGCTAGGAATCTGGAGGCATGCAAATTTAATACATTATTAGGGTTGATTGCACAGTCAGCCAGATGTTTAGACTGGATGTGGCACTTCACCTTATTGGGTCCTTCCCAAGAATCTGGAAAAGGCAGATGTTGTTTGATAGGAGTTGATGGGGTACAGCTTGTTCCAAGTAAAATTGCCTTTTGCAATTGAGTGGTGGCGATTTTGTCAGCGCCAATGATATTCAAATGGTGCTTCTGATATTCTGGAATTGTACCCATGGTGCTTTATTATTATGGGCATTAACTTTGCTTTCTTTTGCCACAGTCCTACTACTTCTCTTTGTCGGTCTTTGTGTTTTGTGTGACATGGTTTGCCACAAATGTTTGATATGTGACATGATGAAATGCTTTGTGACTTGATGATTGTACTTCATAACACGATGACATTATGAATATACTTTATGATTATACTACCTAATACCTACATGACATGATGAATGTACTTGATGATAATGAATGTATCTTAGGATTGTAACCATTGTTTGTCAATTATAGCCTTATGATTGTAGCCACAGTTTGTCAATTGTAGCCTGTATGTTAGTATTGACCATGAACAGTGGAGAAAATGTTGGCCAATAAATAAATTCTATTCTAATTCTATTTATGGTTTTTCTCCTGTTTCCCCCCCCCTCTTCTCTTTTGCTGTCTCCAGGTACTGCCATGTTCCTAATCCAGACCTTTTTTTAATCCTTTCTTCTCAAATTTTTATTATTGTTATGACTAGCAGGCCCCTTCAGCCTCATGTAAAATTATATGAGAGCTTCGCAGTGCTTACTCCACAAATCAAAGAAAGTAAATCCACAAGAGTAAAATTAATGAAATAATTTTTTTTGTTAAGGTCCATATGAGCAAATCTGTCATGCTCAGACTAACTTGCTGTGTTTTCACTGCAGCCATGCAGAATTTGGCCGTTGTATTGGCGATAGAGTGATTGATGCCCGAGGAAAAAACTGGTCTAAAATTCTTCAATCCTTGGGAGATTCTGCTAGGTAACAGAAGGGCAATCCTGCCTCAGAACTCCTGACTGGTTTCTTTGTTGATTAAATATCTTCAGCTGGAGATCTGTAAAAGGTTGGAATGCAGCTGCAATGGAATGATCGAAATCCCAACCTTTTTTTTAAAAAAAAAATCTGCACTGCCTATGAGTGATGCATATAAGAAAGGACAGCGTTTCAATCATGGATCCCAGTTAACTTCTGACCAGAACAATCAAGATTTGCTTAACAACTTAACCGTGGCAACTCACTTCACTTGCTTTGCTTAGCAAAGGAGATTCTGGTTCCAATTGCAGTCGTAGGTCGTACAGGACTACCTGTAATTAAATCTACAAGTTGCATACACAAGTGTGCTAGGTCTTCATCTTTCTTGGCTTAAGTGTGTTAAGCAAACACAGCAAATGCAGTAAAATGATTAAGCAGTTTCTTTGGGAAAGTTATTCTAGCTCAAGTTTGAGGGGCAAATAGTAAAGAGGTTTATCTCATGGCTGACCTCATGAATCTATCCAGGCAGTTTCCTCTATGAACATATAGAAGTAGATTTGCCCGGCCTTCTTCCTAGGGCAATGAACCACGAACTACAGTTTCCTTCCTGGTGGTCTCCCATCCATGTATTCAACCAGGCCTGTCCTGACTTAGGTTTTTGAGATTAAATAAATGATCGAGGTCATTTGCTAACACTTCCTGAGTGACAGACAGTTAATGCAACCATAAAAGTAACCCTTCCAAGAGAATTTTCAGAAGACAGTCCCTCCCTCTGCTTTCTCCATTTGGGATCATCTAGAGAACTCTCCTGCTAGTCATGGGCCAAGATGCTCCAACTGGTCATAATAGGGAGATTCGGGATCTCGTCCCCACTCGGCTGTCAAAACTCATTGATTGGTGAGTTTGGACCAATCATTCCCAGCTCAACCTACACTGCAGGGTTGCTAGGATGAAAATTGGAGGAAGGGGTCCTATTTCACTATCTTGATGTCCTGGCGTGGGGGGGGATGGGATATAAACCTCATAGAATATTTTATAGAACACATTTAAAAGTCTCTGATCACTGCTGCTGCATTACCACCTCTGTCCACTAGGCGGTAGACGAGTTATCCTCAGAAAGTCCTGGGAATTCTGCAACTGTTAACATCCAAGGAATTTTGCACCCGTGGGTCCTGTAGTTTGGTCATAATGGGATAAGGCCCGCAGCGGCATCTCAGAATTGAACCTCTGTATATTGGAAAGCATATTGGATGTCTGTTTGTTTTTTAAAAATGGAACTTTTGAGGCAAAGAATGCAAAAGCCAGCACGGAGTTCTCTTTTTATTTGGATCAAAATGGCCGAGGTCTTCACCCGCCTCGAGTGGCAAAGAGCGAGTGGCAAAGCATCCGTGACAGCCGGTATCTGCCCAGATGCAAGACCTGGCTCTGTAGCAGCAACTCTGAGAGGGATCTTGGCGTCCTAGTGGACAATCCATCTCGGATTACATGGCTGGATGGCAGCCTCTGGGCTTTGGTGGGAAATGTGAGGACCAAAGGTTGGCTTGACTTGGGCTTTTTTAAATTCCCCCCAAAGCTTCTAGACGGTTGCCAAAAAAAGGGTCCATCTGAGCCAGTCTTCATCTTCACTGTCACAGCAAGTGGTAGCCACAAGCGCAACCTGGCTAATTTTGGAAAACTGGACAGAGGCAGACCTGTTGAAATTCGGGACAGGAGACCACTAGGAAATCATAGGCTTTCCTCCCCCCCCCCTTCTGTTCAATCATGTCTGATTCTCAGACTGCCTGGATAAATCCCTGCAGTTTCCATGGCAAGGTTTTTTGACTTACCATTGCTTCCTTCCTATGGCGGAGAGAGAACGACCACCCTAATGTCACCCAGCTGGCTTTGTGACTAAGGTGGCACTAGAACTCAGGGTCTCTGGGTTTCTAGGCCAATGCCTTCCTTAACCACCACACCAAAATGGCTCGCCGTTTGCAATTAGACCATTGCATTGAAAATAAAGTTCCAGAAGAAAGACAGTAACAAAAGTCGGGTTACTGAAAATGTTTTGTCCAATGAGCAGGATGATATTTCATTTCATAGTAAGTGGTACCCGGAGCGGATTGTGCTTTGGGATAATTTCTATCACATGCGGAAACGTCTTCCTCCTCCCTCCGCTGGCAGCTTGCCTCGTTTGCTGACTGGTTGCATGGATATCTTTGCTGCCAGTTTGGGGGCGAGGTTCTTTATTTCAGAGGAATTTTAACTGGAGGAATTTGCTCGGGGATGTGTGACTAGTTTGTGTTACTGGAGGTCACATCTCTTTCTTTTTTTATTTTTTTTATTTGCGGTTTATTTCTGTCCCTCCTTGATTATTTTTGCAAATAACTCAAGGCAGCGAACATATCCAACATGCTTTCCTCCTACTATTTCCCCCACAACAACAATCCTGTGAGGTAGTTTGGGGGGGGGAGAGAGAGAGAGAGAGAGAGTGTGTGTGTGTGTGTGTGTGTGTGTGAGAGAGAGAGAGAGAGAGAGAGAGAGACTGGCCTAAGGTGGCTTTGGTGACTAAGGTGGGACTTGAACTCATGGTCTCCAGATTTCTAGCCTTTTGCCTTAACCGCTGGATAAAACTGGCTCTCATCTGTTGCATTCAATGCCTAGTGCTCACATGGCAACAGTAGAGAAGTAGGGTCACTGTGTGGTCTCCTATCCCCACAGGGCTAATTCTATGCAGCCTTCTCTGATCAACCAAGGTCATCTAGGGATTGCCACCTATTAAATATGCCACAACTTAAGCTAAATTGATATATACGTGCCAACCCCCCCCCAAAAAAACCCTAGTTGCTGTATGGGATTGTGCGCATATGTTCTATGCTTTTCTTGATTCTCAATGAACTGGAGCGGCAACTAGACCGGTCTAGTCTAAGGAAGAGAAGGACCAGGGGGGACAGGAGAGCAGCCTTCCAATATTGGAGGGGCTGCCACAAAGTGAGGGGGGGGGGTTTCAACCTATTTTCCAAAGCCCCTGAAGGCCAAATAAGGAACAATGGATGGAAACGGATCACGGAGAGATTCAAACTAGAACTGAAAAGAAAGTGAGAACAATTAATCAGTGGAACAGGTTTCCTTCAAAAGTTGCCGGTGCTCCATCGCTGGAGGTTTTCAAGGAGAGACGGGGTGGCCATTTGTCCAGAATGGTATAGGGCAGTGGTGGCAAACCTGTGGCACGGGTGCCAGAGGCGGCACTCAGAGTCCTCTCTGTGGGCACACGAGCCGTCGCCCCAGCACAGAGTTCTTTACTAGAAAGCCGGAGGGACGTGGGGCTCCCCTCCCCCTCTCCACGCCCGCCTGAGGACATTTCTGACATCACCCGCCCCTCTGCCCAGCAGCCCAATGGGAGCGCTTCCTCCCTCCCATGTCTGGGGTTGGGCGGGTGGCTCAAATGCAACGCAGAGTCTGTGGCGGAGGTGAGAGAGGAGAGGAGCTAGATTGGAGGGGGGCGTAGCTCTCAGCGGGCCACAGAAGCTGGGGGAGGCCATTGGGAGTCCCATCACGAGCTCGTGTAGGCCGCGGGCGATTGCTGGGAGTCACTGATGGCTGCGGGGGGGGCGCATGTTCACATGTTGGCCCTTTGCGATAAATACGTGGCTTTTGGGTTGCAGTTTGGGCACTCAGTCCCTAGAAGGTTCGCCACCCCTGGTCTAGGCTCTCTTGCTTGAGCAGGGGGTTCGACTGGAAGACCTCCAGGGTCCCCTTCCAACTCTGCTGTTCTGTATTCCGTAATATTTTAGCACCCAAAACAAACAGCGCGTTGCTCAGAAGACAATCTGTCTTTTGTGTCCCTCTGAGCCAATGCGTGCTGTAAGGAGGAGGATAGGAAACACACACACACCCTCCCGAGTAAAACCGCGTGGCCCACTTCCCAGCTCTCAAACTCTCCGTGGCCCCAATGTCTAGTGGCCCCATTGTCTATAGTTTTAACCTCTGGCAGGCAGAAATGGCCTTTTTGTCGTGGGACCTGGTGTCCTTCGCCTGCCATTCATGGGATTTTCATTCTAAAGGGCCTGGCAGCCTCGCGCCCACTTCACCCCCCCTCCTCAAAGGGAAGGGGGCAGAGAACGGTGGAGGATGCTCCCTTGCCCGTCTCCAAGTGAAGTAGCCCTGGGTGAGGACCAGGGACATCCATCAGCAGAATCCTCTAGGGAGGGGTTGCACTCTTCCCACGGAGATGTGCAAGAATTATAAAATTGCAGGTAGAACTGTTCCACTTAGAACAGTTCATTTATTTATTTATTTATTTATTTATTTATTCTTTCAGTTTATATACCGCCCTTCCCCCGAAGGATCCAGAGTGGTGAACAGCCAGCTAAAAAACATATACAGTAATCAAAAACCATTTAAAATAATTAGAATTGGGCTGCATACAAAATTTAAAAAAAATTAAAACTAAAACTAACCCCCCCATCCCCCGTCACTAACACCGGATTTCAAATTTCAAATTCGTTGGGGAATCAGGACAGCCCTGCCTGGGTAAAGAGATGGGTCTTGAGGGCGCACTGGAAGACCCAGAGATCAGAGATCGTACGAATCTCCGGAGAGAGTCCGGTTCCATAGGATTGGCATTGCCACAGAGAATTGTCGATGAGCAATGAGCCGAATTTGTGGGAAGCGGGTCCGCCATGGAGCAACGTCATGTTTTGGGGTCCGCCGCTTGGAAAAGGCTGCTGTCCCAAGCAGTGACAGAAATTGCCAGGAGTGCCACAGCGATGTGGTCGAGAGCCCTGCCCTTTTCTTGCTTGTGTGTCTCACACACAAGCAACTGTGTGTGAGACACAGTGTGTGTGCAACTGACTATGCGTTGGCATTTCCCGGCCTCCCTCCCAGCCTCCATTTCCCCCTCCGTCTCCCCATCTCCGTGTCGGCCTTCCTCGGGCCGCTTGGAGACGGGCTGGTCTTAGGCCCTCCGGCCCGAGTCGCCGTCTCTGGCCCCGCCTGAGGTCACTTCCAAACGTTGCCGCTCACAATGGAAGCGAACCGAGACGGGGAGGAAGCCGAGGCCGAGATGGGAGAAGCAGATAGTCCAGCTCACAAAAGGGCCCGGGCAGCGTTTCAAGCGGGCACTGCCGGCTTTTCCCTTACCAAACACTCCTCCCTATTTTAAGTTGGTGAACCCAGGACAGCCGTTCAAAGCCTGGAGAGCTCCGTGCCAGCTCCGTGGAAGGTGGGCGCCCGAGATCAAGGGAGGGAAACTCTGTCCCTGTTAAAAAAAATTTTTTTTTAAGGTTGAGTTCTTTCAGCAAAGTCTGGTTGCAGAAACCAGGGCAGTTCTGTCTCTTGGGGGCAAGCGTGACTCAGAGCTTTCTGTTGCCTTTGTCCCTCTCTGTCTGCAGGTGAGTTTTTCAACCTTGGCAACTTTAAGACACGTGGACTTCAAGGCCCACAATTCCCCCACCAGCACGTATGAACTTCAGCTCCCAGAATCCCCCAGCCAGCCCATGTGACCCCTTCAGCTCCCAGAATCCCCCAGCCAGCACGTTAGAATCAGAATTTATTGACCAAGCGTGTCTGGACAAACAAGGAATTTGTCTCTAGTGTTCATGCTCTATAACAGTGGTTCCCAAAGTGGGTGGTACCTCCCCCTGGGGTGGAATGGCTTAGGTGGGCGCTAAGAGGCAAGGGGGGCAGCAGGGGGGGCACTAAGAGGCGGGGGGCACTGTCCAGAAGGCAGGCCTCCCCGGGCGTAAGGAGCGTAAGGCGTAGCACTTATGCTCCTTATGCGCTGGGAGGCCTGCTCCTGTGCTTTCTGGGCAGCGCCCAGTTCTTGCCTCTGATGGGGGGGGCATCAAGCGGGGTCGCCCCCAGCCCCTCCATCCCAAGCGGCACCTCAGCCCTCGCTCCGCTCGGCGCTTCCCAGAGCGGCCGGGACAGGGACTCTGCAGACTGCTGAGACGCTCATTTGGGCGCTCAAATGCGCGCTCTGCCGGGCCTGTCCTGGGATGGAAGGCCGGGTGGGCACGCACTGCAAAGTCTGCAAATATTGGTTATTTACCTGAGCCCATGTGGCCCAGCCAGATTGTGGGGGAGGGGCGGAGAGCAGCTTCTTGATATCCCAGACGCTGAGAACTGGGAAGAGGAGGCGGCCGGCGGGCTGGCCGGCCGGCAAGCAGGCTCTCCCGGGCAGGGCCAACCAGCAGCCGCGACGGCAGAAGCCTCACCTGTGCTCCCCTTGCCCCGGCTGGTCTGGGAGCATCGCAGTCAGGCTCCGTGGCACCGCTCGGCTGCCCCCTCCCCACCCGAGCCACCGTCGCCCGCCCGCCGCCTCTTCCCGGGGCTCAGCAGCTGGGATGGGAAAGCGCTGCTCTCTGCCTCTCTCCACAACCCCCCCACACACACACACGCAGGGCAAGGTTTCCCAGGTTTCTCTCTGTGTCCCTTTCTGTGTGTGTCTCTCATTTTCTCTCTCTGTGTGTCTGCCTCTCTGCCTCTCTCTGATTCTCATTCTGTGTGTGTGTGTGTGTGTCTAACCCTAACCCCCTCTCCCTGCCAAAGCTAAGAGCTCTGCGCGCCCCTGGCCAACTTTTCCCCTCCTCCCCAAGCCGGAGGTCTGTGCTCTGGCAGCAAGAGAAAGGTACCCGCTGCGGGTGAGAGAGGAGCCTGGCCGGTGACGGCGTCAGGGGTGGGCACTGAGGATGAGTTTGTAGCGCTAAGGGGCCGGTGGACTGAAAAAGTTTGGGGACCACTGCTCTATACCTACCGACACCATAAAAAAACTGTGATTACCATCACAAGATACATTCATAACCATAAAGTGCATCCGTCTTGTCACGTACATACAAGCATAAGATACGTGTCCGTCAGCTCCCAGAATCCCCCAGCCCAGAGGCTGGGAGGTGAACACCATCCACCTTAAAGCTGCTAAACTTGGAAACCGTGGTCGACAGCCGCAGCCCCCAATCTTTGCGGCTGGGCGGCCCAGCGGTGGGAGGGGGGAGGAGAGGAACTGGCGCCCCCCGCACCGGCCGGCCATTTGCACAAGTAGAGCGGCATCCACGTGTGCACGTCCACTGGCCCCCACCTCACGCGGCCCACTTCCGAACCGGCGATGGCCCTGTAGTGGGCTGCGGCCCAGGGGGTTGGCGACCCCTGCCCTAGAGTGGGAACACAAACCGCGTCTTGGCCCGGCTGAAACCAAAGGAGCTGGCTAGTTCAGAAGGGAGCCGCGGCCTCAGTCTCCAATTCAACACGCAGATAAGCCTTTGGGCGCTCGG
>JANHFO010017600.1:0-12354 GCA_032468095.1 Pareas carinatus | reverse complement strand
GCAATTAAATAGTATATGATGGAAAAATTTGGATGTGATTTTCATTATCAGCAGTCAAAAATCTATAAAGAACATTCAACAGTGTTCAAGAAGCAAAAACTTTGTTGTGCAGTGTTTTTTGCTTTGGGTTCCATGTATCAATTCCATGACATCAGTAACTGAATTTCCCCCGCTTAAATTTATATTTATTGCAGGTTTTAGTTGGAGACCACTTACAAGAAAATGGTCACTTTAGAGTATCTTAGATTGAGAGCCATAACATTTTATGAAGATATTGCCTTTATTGTGTTTTTACAAGTGAATTTCCTTGTTCCTTTCCAAGACTCACTGCAGTATTTACTGTTAATTATTTGTTCTTTGCACATGCTTCTGGTTCTAGGAGGGATGCAAAAAGGCAGTCATTTAACAAGTGCTGCCGCCCCAGACAGTGGAAGGAATTGCATCTCCCTGATGCAGCTGTTCAAAACAAAGTTTTACGGCTATATTCCACTATAGCATTAACCTTCCTTAATACATTCACAGTTTATCAGATGACTGTATAATTTTCTGTTCTCACAAGTTGGAAATGGTGCAGGAGAGGGATTCTGGTATCTGAAGAAATATTATAATCCAAAAGGAACTCAGGTTCCATCAAAATATACAAAGAAATGGAATGTGATAAGGCAGTCCTTAATTTATGACTAATTGAGCCTGGAATTATGGGCGTACATCATTGCAGTTGTAAGTCATGTCATTAGATGACCAAACTTTGTTTTTTTCCTAGCACTTTTTCTGTTTGTCATTAAGCAAACTGATCATTAAGTGAATCCATTTTACCCACTAAACTGGTAGAAACCAGGAAAAAAACATCAAAATCTCAATTATGTGACTGGGATGCTGCAAAGGGCGTTAAAGATGAGCTGATTGCCAAGTGCCCAGAATGTGATCATGTGACTTGGGGGGAGGCAGCCATTGTAATTGGGTTGTGAGTAGCTTTTAGGAGTCCTAATGTAATTTCAAAAGTTCACTAAACAACCAATCTTGAGTCTAGAATTACCTATGTTGAACTGCCCCTTGAATAATTGTGATACTGAATTAAAAGTGACATATAAGAGGATTTGCGCTTTGAATTTCATTCCCTCCCTCCCTACCTCCCTCCCGAGAATGAGATTTTGATTTTTTGCTAAGAAAGAGATTCCAAAGCAAAAATGAGGATCTGGAGATAAAGGCATGAATTGTCCTCACACTGATGTAACTAGGCCAAGTGCAGTCAGTTGAAGGAACTCTATTATATCTCATGTGACTCAATAAGACAAAACTTGACTAACATTCCTTCCATTAGAGAAGGAATTTGCAGACAGAAATTCATTCGATCTTCTATCTCCTCAGTAGATTAATCTTTTCTTCCTTTGCTTAATCTTGTTACAATCTGCCTTTCCATCCTTGACTCTGGTTGATGATGGTGATGTTATCCTTTCAGTTGTGTCCAACTCTTGGCAATTCTATGAGCCAGGTCTCTCCCAATCTTGCACTGTTTTTGGAGTTGTTCTGTGCTTCGGCTGTTGTCAGTTTTGATGGTGTTTAGCTACTGTGTTCTTTGGTTGGCTGGTTTTCTTTTACTGCTAACTCTTCCCAACTTAATTGCTTTCTCCAGTGAATTCCCCCACATGGCATGGGCAAAATTAGCGGGGGAAGGAGCAAGGGGCTGAGTGGAGGTGTGGGAGAGGGTCGGAGTGGGTGCATGGAAAGTGTGGTGTGTGATTTGAAAGATGCACGCATGTGAGAGATACCACATAAAGTAGAGTGCACAGGAGTACACAAGATGGCTGTTTTAGTGAGAATATGCAGTGAAGCACTGTATGATGTGGCATGGATGTGTAGAAGAAACGTTCAGTTCACAGAGGGTAAGGGTGCACAAATGGCACCACACTGAGAGAAGGGTATGCTGGGTGGCCTGCTCATGAACTACCCATGACTCTTAATTTCCTGCCAAATTCTCCACTTACTTTGGTTGTGAGAATCCAGTACAAAGTTGGCACACCTCAGGACCATCAAATTCAGTTAACAGTGGCAACTAAGACTGCAGGGACTTTTTCTAAGATGCAGTAATGCTTTGTAACCACATTGTTTAAAGATGAAAATGTTGTAGATGGAGGACTGCCTGTAATAATATATAGTTTGTAATGCCTGTTATTATTTCAGATAACCCTTATTGAATTTTTGCTGATAACATAGAGACATAAGTATTTAGAGATATGGGGAGGTATGGAATCAAGAAGTGTTTAGTTGCATTTTAAAAAGTGATAAGTCATGAGTGTTGATTATACATGTTAGGGACTAGAAGTTTCTTTTTCTATCTTTTTTCTGAGTTTTAATTGTTAATGTATTTCTGTACAATATACTTTGTATAATATAATAATAAAATTACTAGAAAACAGCTAATAATTAGGCCTAAAATTCTGTAAAACACATAATGCACACAGGACCTATCAAGTTCAATGCCATGGCAATCCTATTTTGGAAAAAGCAGGATTATCTTCTACAAAATACTGCTAAAGAATATTTCTGTCTCAGGATTGAAATGAGGTGTCCTTGCTACTCTCTGAGCTTGCTTGTTTTTTCGCAGATCTTTCATTACCCAAACTAGGTAACATCTTCAGTGCTATTCAGAATACTGCTGAATACCATTTCGTAGCGCTTCCTTCCCTCCTCCTAAGTAGGGATGTAACTTCCTCCAGAAACTTTCCTAAAAAGAGACCATTGGAGATGGATTTTAAAGTTGAAAAAAGCAGTTATACCGAGAAGGCTTCTGGAAGGAGGGGGAGACAGGACAGCCTCCTCTTTGCTTTACCCCATGGAAAATGTTCGCCTTCTCTGCCTGAGCACCTGCATTGCATACAGCACAGCCCGAGAAAAGGAAATGCCGAATCCTTCGGGTTGCTGTAAATTCTATAACGATCATAAGTTTACAACTCTTTATTTTTTCATATGAAGTGAATTCCATCTCATGGTATTTGAGCGTTATATCCCCTTTCTACTATTTTCCTTCCTTCATTTTGCAATTCCACCTTTTCTCCAGTCATGGATGAGACATCATTTCCCCCTCTTCATTTTTCCACCAATGAGCCTCGTTGTGAGGTAAAATTTGTGGAACATCCACGAGTTTCGGCTTTTTCATCATTTTGGGACTGGTTTTCTTTGGATTTTTCTTTCTTCGGCATCATTTTCTTTGTCACAGGCTGCCACTCCGTGTTTCCAATTATTAGACAGCCGGGGCCAAGAATTTGAGAACGGAAGCTGTATATATCAGATTAAAGAAACCCAACGGAAACCTTAATTTTCCTGACCAATTTCCTCCCTCAGGAGAGGTCACTCACTTTCTCAGACTGGCAACCGTTCAGAGGGTCCTTTCCTCCTAGCCCCATGCCCATTATCCTTGCCCTCCCTCATCCTCTCCTGGCGTGCTTCTCTTTCCCGCCCTTGCAGCGTCCCCGTCACATTGTGCAGGATCCTCCAGGGGGCGCGCTCTACTAAGAGAAGGGAACGTCACGCGCTTCGCCATTGGTCCACTGGGGGGCGGACGTCACAGCGAGAGTTCCAGAGGAGGTATGAGGTCATAAACGCTTGCCTTTAGAAAGGCAATCGCTCGCTTTAACCTCTGGAGCTCCGCAGGAGACGACGAGGCCGCGGAGAGTCTCGCGGGGGAGAGGTCCAGACGTGCCCCGGGTGAGGGGGGGCAGTTCCCGTGCAAAGAGAGGGAAAGACCCATGCCCGACCCTCCTCCGGGTTCAGTCCCGGGTCCCATGTTCCTCAGTGACCCATTCCATGCAAGGGGGAAGCGGAGCTCTGGAGCAGCAGGAAAAGAACCGGGGATCTGGGAGGCTCTTCCCGTCCCGGGGAAGAGCCCGAGTGATGGGAGAGAACTCAACCAGGGACATTTCCCGGCATTTCATTGAATGTGATCTTCCATGGCTTGTTCACCTGTTTGGGGTTTGGCAGATTTCGTGAATCCTCCTTGGAAGTAAATATAGATCCAACTTTTAAAAAGGAAGTCCTTCCTTATAAGGAAAAATAGTGTACCGCACTCAGAAATTCACACACATATTTACACAAAACAGTGCCACCGTTATCCCATACCAGTTTAGAAAAATAACTTCCTTCCATGGGAATGACTGTTGTACAATAGTTAAAGTCTCCACCTTCTAATTTTTGGATTTTATTTTCTTTTCCTTCTCAGATACAGAAACTAGAAGCTGTTTGAACTTCTTGGCATGTACAATTATCTCTTGGGAAAAGAGGACTGAATGGCCTTGTGTGGTCATTCCGGTGGCTACAGGATCGGTCTTCTAATTGAAAAGGCATTTGGAGATCTACAAGATTCCTTGGACCTGTTTGGAGGTGTGTTATAAGACTGAGAAATAATGAAAACACAACCTTTAGCAAGTGAGGGAACTGGAAAAGACCCTTCTGCCATGCAGCCTGGGAGCTGTGGGGAGATCTGGGAAAGAACTGGGCAAAAGATCCTGGAGGAGGAAACCGTCACTCATTCAGAAGTTCAACCCTTCAGGAGCATCCAATACCAGGAGGCTGAGGGTCCCCGAGGACTTTGCAGCCGACTTCACAACTTTTGTAGACTATGGCTAAGACCAGAAAAGCACACCAAGGCCCAGATGCTGGACCTGGTTGTTCTGGAGCAACTCCTGCCCCTTCTGCCCTCAGAGATGGAGAGCTGGGTGTGGGAATGTGGAGCAGAGACCAGCTCCCAAGCAGTGGCCCTGGCGGAAGGCTTCCTCCTCAGCCAGGCAGAGGAGCAGAAGGAGCAAGTCAAGTTGCAGGTGAGAGACTTTCATCTTAGGAGCCCAGAAGTAAATAAAATTTGTCTTTGAATTCTTTCCCCCTCCATTCCAGATTTCTCTGGCATTCATAGGATATGGAGGTTGCTCATTAATTCTTGTATGATATTGTACAATTGTCTGTTGTAGAAGGTACATTGGAGACAATTGTTCCTTTCTTTACCACCACCTTGATGATTTGGGGGACTCTGAAGTTGTGTTCAGAGAACAAACATCCACTTAATGTTGTGTGATGTCTGTTCATTCTGTTTCTTTTCTCTTGCCTCCTATTTCAAGTCCTTTGCTGGGGAGATTGGTGATCCTGGGGGAAGGAGGAATACATCAAATTCCCCTCAGGAGATGTTTTTCAGGAGGACGCCTTGGGAAGATTCAAGTCACATCACCTCAAGAGGTAATCAAATGTCCTCTCATTCCCCAGAGAGATCCCAGCTGCCTCATCTTTATGTCTTCTATTATATAAAACATCTCTTCCTATTCCTTTAATTATGTATTTTAAAATTCTGAATCCTTTACAGGGAAGAGTCAAATGAAGTTGTCTGCTCTTTATGATGGAGATGGAATAGTGGTTGAACCTCTAACTCAAGTATGTGGGAGAAATTAATTTATTATATTTATATTTTTCCTTTTCTTTAGTAAGTGAAGCTGATGTCCGAAGCACTTTCTCCTTACAGTTGTCCCTCTTGTTTGGGCTGGATTATTTTCGTGTTCCTGAGCAAATGGAAAGGGGAATAGAAGATTCAAGTTGCTATCAGTCAGCTTAGTTTTCTTTGAAATTGTTTGTTTGGATCCAGTGGTTTGTAATTTCTATTCTTAGAATATTTCTAGGAAATATTTTTAAAAGCTAGCCCTTAAGTTTCCTTTTTCTAGCTACTCTTTCTAATTAAAATTTATAATAATTAATTTAAGATAATATATTGTTATAACCGTATACCTACTGAACAGAGTCCATTTTTTGTTCTTTAGTTTGAACTTGAGCTAAATTGCTGAAAAATAATTAAAATTTTTAAATGCCTTTCTTTTACCAGCAGTGAGAACAAAAAGTAGTGCATCAGATTGAAAAATAAATCATACTATTAAAAATGTATAAAGGTGTCAGGTGGAATAGTCTTTTAAGTAAATTTGTTCTATAAGAACACATAATGAAGGCACCTCTGGCTTGCAGAGTAATTTCTAATCCTCTGATTTGTGCTTGTATTTGAAGACAAAACAATTCACCTTTGCAAAGCCTGAAAAATGTCCTTCCCATAAATTTTGTCCTGCCATCTTATCTCCCATTCAGCCAATGGCTTACACTACTAGCAATGGCTTCTTTATAGTCTGAGAAAAAGAAAATAAAGTTATGTGCTGTTGAAAGTACCCTATTTAAAAGCTTGACTGTGTTTTCCCAGCACTATCCTGAAGGTGTTGAACATTGACAGGTTTGTTCCTTTTGGGGAAACCATAAGCCCTTTTCTGAAATAGTAGAAAGTATCCTGCTAACCTAGCAGTTCAAAAGGATGCAAAGACAAGTACATAAATAGGTACCACTTTAGTGGAAAAGTAACAGTGTTCCACGTAGCTTGGCATATAGTCACATGACCACAGAAGTGTCTTCAGACAATGTGGCTTCCTCCATTAAAAAATAGAGAGGAACACCATCCCCTAGAGTCGGACATGACTGGACAAGGGAAACCTTTATCCTATCATCTCATTTCTTTCGCAAACACAGAAAAAATTGAAGTCCGTAATAGGTGGAGGGTCATTGCCCATCTGCCAATTCATTCTGTCAGATTCTGAGATTCTTGATGATAGATAAATAGAAATATAGAAATAGACACATAGATCAGAGAGAGAGAGAGAGAGAGAGGCATGTGCAAAAGAAAGTACACCCTCTTTGAGTTCTATGATTTTGCATATCAGAACATAGTAAAAATCATCTGGTTCTTATCAGTTCTTTAAAGTAGATAAATACAACCCAAGATGCACAACAACACATGAAAGCTAAATATATTGTGAGTGTGAATAATGTTCTGGAAGGCAATATTTTCGATTTTAAGCAAAAATGAAGAAAACTGGCATAACCTCAAACTGACAGGTCAAAACTCATGTTAGAAAGTATTAATTCACAGAAAGAATAGTGGAAGCCTGGAACAAACTTCCAGCAGAAGTAGTGGGTCAATCATCATTTAACTGAGTTTAAACATTCTTGGGATAAACACATGTCCATCATCCAACAAAAAAATTAAAAATAAAGGAATAAAATTAAAAATGCAATAAGAAATAAATAATAATAAAAATATTAAAAATAAATAACATTTAAAAAGAACAAACAAACTCTCAGGGCAGATTTAATGAACTCCTGGGTCTTTTCCTGCTGTCAATTTTCTGTTTCCGAGGTGGAGTTGCTCTGAATCACTTTCTCCCTTCCCACTTTGGATTCAAAAATCTTTTCTATGATAATTTTCTTTCCTTCTGTAACTGTTAAGAGTATATCACACTATGTCATCATTTATTTTAGAAAAAAGAAAGCCAGAGAGATATCCAGTATTGAGGTTTGTATTAACACAATGCCAAAGAGTAAAGATATCAGAAGCAATTGTTGCTGCCCATCAATCTGAGAACAGTTATAAGGCCATTTCCAAACAATTTAAAGTCCATCATTCACAGAAACATGATTCGCAAGTGGAAAATATTCAAGATAGTTGCCAGTCTTGCCCAGGAGTGAACATCATAGCAAATTCACCCCAAGATCAGACTGTGCAATGCTTGGAGAAATTGCAAAAAATCCAAATTTCCAAAAATCTCAGATTCTACAGGCCTTGGGTAGCATTTTAAATGTTAACGTTCATGGCAGTACAATTAGAAAAAGACTGAACAAGTATGAATGGTATGGAAGGGTTGCCAGGAGAAAGTTTTCTCTCTCTAAAAAGAACATGGCAGCACAGCTTAGGTTTGCAAAATTGCATCTGAACAAATCACAAGACTTTTGAAACACTGTTCTTCAGATAGACGATATCAAAATGGAGATATTTGGCTATAACCAAACATGGAATACAGTGGTAAAGGGGTGATGATTTGGGCTTGTTTTGCAGGTCCAGGACCTGGTCACCTTGCAGTTGCCCATGAATTCCTTTGTATACCAAAGTATTCTAATCTAGACACAAATATGGGGCCATCTGTCATGACAGCTAAAGCTTAGTCAACATTGTGTCATGCAACAGGACAATGATCCCAAGTCCACCAGCAAATCTACAACAGAATGGTTGAAAGAAGAATCAGGGTGTTACAATGACCCAACTAAAGTCCAGACCTCAACCCAATTGAAATACTGTGGCAGAATCTCAAGACAGCTGTGCACAAATGCCTATAAACCTGAATGAAATGAAGCAGCGTTGTAAAGAATAGTGAGCCAAAATTCCTCCACAATGATATGATAGACTGATAAAGTCATACAGAAAATGATTACTTCAAGTTATTGCTGCTAAAGTTGGTTCTACAAGCTATTGAATCATATGGTGTAGTTACTTTTTCACACATGGGTTCTCCGTTTTGGCTTTCTTTTGTAAAATAAATGATGGTATGGTGTAAATTTTATTTGTAAAATACCGTAAATGATGGCCTGGTGTAAGATGTCATGGGTTGTTCACCTGATATTGTATTTAACTAGATTATTTTTATTAGAAAACTGGGGACTGGCATTAAAAGTCTTGCAGAATCTCTATTATGTTGATAAAATCTTTCTTATATTTGCTTTAGGAATTTCTACAGAATATGACAGATTTTCTCTTGTATCTTTTTTGTTCTTTTTGTCCTTGTTCAGGAGGGTTTTGTGTCCTATGAGGAGGTGGCTGTGTATTTCTCTAAGGAGGAGTGGTCTCAACTAGATGCTTACCAAAAAGCGCTGCATTGGGAAGTCATGCTGGAAAACCATAGGAATGTGGCCTCTCTGTGTATAGGTTTGCTATTCCTCTATCATAGAGTTTGGGAATACATTTTGTAGTCAGATGTCATCAACTATTTTTTATTAAAACTCCCCAACCAGATACTATCTCTTGGGATGGAGAAGTAAAATAATCTGCTTTTGTACCATATCTTATCTGGTGACTTTTCATTTCTATTTCAATATGTCAGTAAGAAACTAGCCCTTGGGTTTAGGAGATGCTCCACTCCATCACATGGCAAATGGGTGGCAAATAAATCTAAAAATAAAAATCACACCTATGTTAGGAACGATTATCTTCAGTCTCTTTGAGTTAATGACTTTTCTTCCTTTTCCAATCTATCCTGAGCCTTGGGACTAAGAGTGAATTGGGCCAGTTTTCCATTACAATATGCTGTTTAGGGTTAATTGAAGAAGTCTTTTTTTCCTGTAACCATTTGATTTTGCTAGGAGAAAAGTAAAGGCAAGGTAGTTTTTACAAGTGGCCAGAATGCAGTATTGCAGGCTAATTCTGCCTACTGCCAGCAGTTTGATTCTCACCGGCTCAAGGTTGAGTCAGCCTTTCATCCTTCTGAGGTCAGTAAAATGAGGATCTAGAGTATGCCTGCGCTGTAAACCTCTTAGAAGGGCTATATGAAGCAATATATAAGTTTAAGTGCTATTGCTATTGCTAAGTCTCTGCTGGAATTTGCTCCTCTATTACAAATTAGAATTATTTATTCGCCAAGTGTGATTGGACACCCAAGGAATTTGTCTTCAATGCATAAGCTCTTGGTGTACATATAGCCAACAAGTGATAAATCTTATTCATAATCATAAAATACAATCATCATAAATCGGAAGATACATCATTCAGTGATGTTTTCTCCTAATACTTTGTTGGATATTTCCTCCAGGTCTTGCTTCACTTAAAGTTAGGGTGAGATTTGAATATGTACAGATAATTAGAAAATAAAATGGAATAGCTCGCCTCTGGAAGTTGTGGAGTTTCATCACTAGAGGTTTTCAAGAAGTTTTGAACAGACATTTGTTCTGAATGGTATGAGATCTCCTGCCATGGGTGGGGAGTTGGATTAGAAGATCTTCAAGGTCCCTTCCAGCCCTATTATTCTATGTTCTATGTGACTTCGTATACTTTGATATTTTTCCGTAAGCCTGCTTTCATTGTCATTTTTCTTTTCCTTTGAAGGCAATAGTGGGCAGGAGAATTCTGGGAAACTATGCCAAAAGATGAGCTCTGGAGATGGAACGCAGAAGCCTGCAATGCAAATGCAACTAGAAAGCCATGAGAAAGAACAGTTATATAATTGGAATCAGGAAAGCTTATGTTCCATTGAGACTCTGATGAAAGATGTTCTTGCCCAACAAGGGAAAATAAAGAAAACATATTTTGAGAAACATGTACGACAATTCAGAAATAAATTAAATGTAAATGAACATGATCCAACCCAAACCAAAGAAGAAGACCATGTGTGTAGAGACAATGGAAACAAAATGAATTGGACTTGGACTTTTTCTCATGAAAATGGGTTTGGTACATCTAAAAAAAAAATTCACATAGGAGAGAAGCCATATATATGTCTGAACTGTGGAAAAAGCTTCTGTGAAAATGGGTCTCTCACTATTCATAAAAGGATCCACACAGGAGAGAAGCCATATAAATGTTTGGAGTGTGGGAAGAATTTCAGAAGAAGCAGTCAATTTACTTCCCATAAGTGGATCCACACAGGGGAAAAACCATATAAATGCAAAGAGTGTGGAAAGGGCTTCTGTGAAAATGCATCCCTTATGAAACATGAAAGGATCCACACAGGGGAAAAGCCGTATAAATGCAGGGAGTGTGGAAAGACCTTCATTCAGAGTAGTCATCTTACTTCCCATAAAAGGATCCATACAGGGGAGAAGCCATATAAATGTAGAGTGTGTGAAATGAGTTTCAGTAGGTGTGGTTCACTTACTTTCCATAACAGAATCCACACAGGAGAGAAGCCATATAAATGCATGGAGTGTGGAAAGAACTTTACTAAAAGGAGTGTACTTATTTCTCATAAAAGGACTCACACAGGAGAGAAGCCATACAAATGTGTGGAGTGTGGAAAGACCTTCAGTCAACAGGGTAATCTTACTTCACATGAAAGGATGCACAGTGGGGAGAAGCCTTATAAATGCAGAGAGTGTGGAAAGAGCTTCTCTGAAAATGCATCACTTACAAAGCATAAAAGGACCCACACCGGAGAAAAACCATATAATTGTTCAGAGTGTGGAAAGGGTTTTGGTACTAGTAGTAATCTTAATTCCCATAAAAGAATCCATGCAGGGGAAAAACCATATAAATGCATGGAGTGTGGAAAGAGCTTCACTAATAGCAGCCAACTTACTTCCCATAACTGGATCCACACAGGGGAGAAGCCATATAAATGTGTGAAGTGTGGAAAGGCCTTCAGTCAACAGGGTAATCTTACCTCCCATGAAAGGATGCACAGTGGGGAGAGGCCTTATAAATGCAGAGAGTGTGGAAAGAGCTTCTCCGAAAATGCAACCCTTACAAAACATATAAGGATCCACACCGGGGAAAAACCATATAACTGCTTGGAATGTGGAAAGGGTTTTACTACTAGTAGTAATCTTAACTGCCATAAAAGAATCCATGCAGGGGAGAAGCCATATAAATGCATGGAATGTGGAAAGACTTTTACTCAAAGCAGTAATCTTACTTCCCATAAAAGAATCCATACATGTGATAAACCATATAAATGCATGGAGTGTGGAAAGGGCTTCTGTGAAAATGTACCTCTTATGAGACATAAAAAGATTCACACAGAAGAGAAGCCATATAAATGCATGGAGTGTGGAAAGGGTTTCTGTCAAAAATCATCTCTTATGAGACATAAAAGAATCCACACAGAGGACAAGCCATATAAATGTGGAGTGTGGAGTGAGTTTCAGGACAAGGAATGACCTAATTTCCCATACAAAGATCCATTTGGGTGAGAATCTGTAAATGTTTTATTTAATTGATTAAATCTGTGTATTTCTTATTTGTGTATGCTGAACTAACCAAGGGACTTTTTTAAAGTCTGACTCTCACGGCTTTCAGTACCAGGGAGATGAATTAACAAATGGGGGGAAAAGCATGGGTATGTCTGTTTTAATTATGTTAACTTATATTTATTATGCATCTTAATTGAGTGTGTCCAACTCTATGCTGGTCTTTGACTGTAAGAAAGAGTTGATTTCATAATTATGAAAAGCAGATTTTTAAAAGTAACTGTCATTTGAAAGTTACTGTTGCTATTGCACATCAATAAAATATTTTTTTTCTTAAGTTTACATTTATCCTTCACAGTTGATCATGGTTCTTGGAGGGATAGACTTTTAACAAGTGCTGCTTCTTCAGGCAGCAAAAGGAACTGCATTTCTTGGATGCATCTCTTCAAGACAAAGCTTGATTAGTCTTTCTTCCATTATAGCAGACATGCAGGTAGAAATCAACTGATTCAGAGACACTTCCCATGATTTAAAGTTTCCTTCTTTTTTGTAATTTTACAATTCTTTCCTTTTTTGTTTTTGTGGGGGGGGGGGGGGGGGGGGGGGGGGGGGGGG
>JANHFO010017529.1:0-12362 GCA_032468095.1 Pareas carinatus | reverse complement strand
TTACATTTATGTACCTTAAAGGAAAATACACACATAGACAAATTATAGTCTTGAATGTAATACATGTAATATATATAGGTTTATATGACTTTTTTTTCCTTTTTTAAACTCTGCTATTGGTATAAGTAAGTAACTCATTGTTGCTAAAGCTGGGTATTTTTTCTTTCTCTCAGCCAAGGATAGAGCAACCAGACCAAAACAAAGAAAAGATGCCCCCTTTCTGATAGTTGAAAAACACAAAATATTCCAACTGAAGAGATCTATGCTGTGTAAATTGTGCTACCTGGTTTACAATCTCCATGATTGAAATTTTCTTCTTAAAATAAAGGAAATACATTATATTTCAAGGGCAGATATAAACAAAGGGATAATGAATGTGCTCATTGAAAATGGAGATTTAGTTTCAGGGAACAGAGTTATGACAGATATATTTAATGACCATTCATAATTACAATGGCACTGAAAAAGTGACTTATGACCATTTTTCACAGTTACAACCTTTGTAGCATCCTCATGATCATGTGATCAAAATTCAGATGCTTGGCAACTGGTTCAAACTTATGACCATTGCTATGTCCTAAGATGATGTGATCCCATTTTGCAACCTTTTGACAAGCAAAGTCAATGGGAGATTCACTTACCATCCAGGTTACAAACTTAGCAACTGCAGTTGATTCACTTAACAACTGTGACAGATTGTAAGAAAGGTTGTAAACGGGACAAAGCTCACTTAACCAATGTCTCACTTAACAATAGACATTTTGGGTGCAATTGTGGTCATAAGTCGAGGACTACCTATATATTAAAAAAATAAAATAATTACTACAATATAGTTTTCTTAATGATTGCATCTAGAAACCATTTGTGATTATTAGATTTTGTTTCTTAAAATCTGGAATAATAACTTTCTAAGCTATAGTCCTGTCCTTTCCTTCCTTCCCCCTCCCCTTCCCGTCCCCTCTCCTCTGCTCTCCTCTGTTCTCCATTCCCCTCCCTTCCCATTCCCTGATTTGTCTCATCACAAGTATCATGTCTGATAGAGCAGTATAGCAGATACTGTTTCCTAGCTAAAATTCTTAATGTGCTTCTAGGAGGTTCTCTCCTGAGACGGTAACAAATCTGTTCAGGAGAATGTGGGTAAACTTCTTGCCTACAATGGACAGCAGTGAGATATCTCTGTAGCCTCTGCAGATGGATTTGCTTCTCTTATTTTTATAGAGCCACAGTGAGGGCAACACAAAAGTCATTGGACATCTCCTCTGTGGAACAAAAGTCTTGAAACACCTGCAAGACATTTGAGTTTAGAACTGTGAAGATCTCAACAAGAATGCCCTCCTACTTTGTTTCTTGATTTGAGTACATCTGTGAGATTACTTTCTTGATTTTGATCTCAACAGTAGAAGGAGGGAGGCCTAGGGCATTTAAGTCGGACAGTTGAGGAATCTGATGCAAGAAATCAGGAGCAACTGTGGATGAGCTAGTGACTAAGTTGGAAAACTGTTCAGCTAAGGAATTTTTCAATTCTTCCTGGTCTTTGATCCATCAAATGACAGTAAGTGGGGAAGCACCCTGATTCAGAAGTATCATAAACTGATAAGGGCACTGAAGAAGTCTCTTGGTGGCATTCATATCCGCATAGTGTTCCAAATAGTCATCCCTTCACCGTCATCACTTGTCCTAATCTCTATCTGTATGTTAGGTTGCAGGTGCTTAAACTTGTCCTTTTTGAGACATGATGAATATGCTGCATAGGTCTTGGTTTTGAATTGGAGGGTTGTTGAAATGGTTTTGTGGTTTTCATCAAACCAGTCTTGATGCACCCTGGTTTTCAGTCACATTTCTACATCACCCAGCTCATTACTGCAGTCTCTGCGATGTCATCTTTAAACTCTGTCCACTTTTCAGAACAGGTTCCTGTGAGTCGTGCATTGTTGGAAAGATTTTCATTAAGTACATCTTGGTAATGTTGAATTGGTATGGTCTTATAGTATGCTGATATTGAATGACTTTCTGACAATCCTTGATTGCTTATAATGTGAAGGACCTATGTGTAGGTTAAAAACTGACTGGACCAGCCTGTGAGTTGTCCAGCATTCAGCAACTTGCAGGATGTGGGTGTTAATGACTTCTTTAAGATCATACTGACATATTATTACATAGTTAAATAGGTCCAATGATTGAACCTGAGATGCATCCAGGTAGTTTTACCTTGTTTGCAAGGTTGTGGTACACTGCTATTTAGTCTTCCCATCTCTTGCCTCTCAAAATTTCCATCCTAGTTGTTTCTGTCTGTCCCCATCCTAGTGTTGAAATGGCACCCAGAATTTCCCGACCCTAGTGTCCAGAATGATGAATGTCTTGATGGCGGCTCTCTGAATAATCTAATTCAGGTTCTTGTAGAAACTTCCTTGTCTTCATCTAGATTCATAAGAGTTGGTACATAAGGGTGGACCAGAACTTGCTGACATGAAAGTAGAACTTCATAATGTGTTCAATTATTCTAGTGGGTAGATAGGGATGTTATTGATCTGTAAAAAATTCTCTTTCACCAGACAGAAAAGGAAGACGTACTCTTACTTTTATAACTTTCTTCTAGGCCAAAGCCAAAGGAACTGGGGAGATTATATATCTAATGGGGTTCTCACAATAAAATTTAAGCATTATTTCAAGAAAAATGCTGCTGTTTATCTGTTTATCAAAATGTAAACTCTCATTGCAGGCAAGACCAGAAATAACAACAAAAGGTTATAAAATGGTGCACAGATACACATAAAAGATCAAAAAAATAAATCACTGTTATATGAAATATGTGAATTCAAAGGCTGCATAGGGAACCATAAAAGTGACAAGAAAATACAGACTTTGAATATTTTGTCAGCAAAAATATTTTAAAGGCAAGCAGGATAGTATTCAACATGAACATTTTGGAGCAACTCTTTAACTGTCCACAGAGATTCATGATGGATTCAGAAATATGCTCAGAATTCTATAGTCTCTACTCACAGGAAATGGCATCAAAACTAAAGAAGCGAAACCCTATTTGGAATTTAAGTAATAAAACATGCTCAACTGACAAGAGATTCTATGGTCTCTCGTATCCAAAAATTAAAGAATGACAAAAGTGTGGAAGAGCAAAAATCTTGCCTTGCAAATTTTCTAATGCATGTTTTTTTAAAAAAACATTTAACCATGTTCAGTTCACATCATAAGTTGTAGTGGTTAGAATGCAGTACTGCAGGCGAATTCTGTTGATTGCCAGTTGCCAGCAGTTCTGCACTTCGATTGTCACCAGTTCAAGGATGACTCAGGTTTCCATGTTTCCATGTTAGTTCATGGCTTTTGAGATATTTATTTATTCGAGGCAAAGTTGAAAAGTAAAATGAAAAGTAAGTACTAGTCATCATAGTTAGAAACCTTGTTTTTTTCTTCCCAGATGTTGACACTTATGTAAATTCATATGGTGCAATTCATAGGATTAAGGTTTATTAAGGTATATGATGTCCATATTGACAGCAGCAGGCAGTTTTAAGCACTGAGACTGGAATAATGGTCTTTGACAGAAAATACATGGAGGGAGAGAGGGAGGGAGGGAGAGAGAGAGAGAGATTATTATAACCCTGGGACAGAATGTGATATTGTGCTATTGCGTACATGCGTGTCTCTCATATGAACTAAGTTCTTTGAAGGTCCAGAAGATTTGTATTAGTTGTTAATATATGTGATTAGCAAAATACATATACACATAGAAACAAAAATAAAACACACTTGTGTGTATATATATATATGGTCACTGATTAAATGAAGTGTTCATGTCCCCTTGTACATAGATTCAAATAAATTGATTTAAATTAAGGCCAAAGACTTATTTCTACTTATTTCTGTACAATAGCCTTGAGACCAAGAAAATTAGTCATTTATAAACCCTAATTGGAGAAACAGCTTCTCTATATGATGCTATACATGATTAAGTTCTCTTTGCTTCCAGTCTGTTTAAGTCTGAAAACATTTATTCTATTCTTCTTCATTATTTAGCATTAATTTATATTCATTGTTCTTCTGTTTATTTAAATCATTTGGCACTAAAAACAGTTAAACATGTTACTCCAAGCAATCAGAAAAAAGGCGTAAAATTGTATTTCTGAATTTAAAATAATTACAATTTTATTGAAGAGTAAAACCTAATTTTCAATAATTAATGTCATAAATAAAACAAACAAACAAATAAACAATAAATAAATATTCACACCTTTTTGTGAGAGAAGCTAATAAAGTAGGCACATTGAGTGTGTGTGTGTGTGTGTGAGAGAGAGAGAGAGAGAGAGAGAGAGAAAGAGAGGGGGGTAGGAGAGAGAAAGTGTGAGAAATTCAGTAAGGTTTTTAAGATCTACATAGATTCTTTAAGCCTTCTTCAAAAATGTTCTGGAGTGACACCAGAAGATAAATTAGAATCATGTGTGTGTCATGAATTAACCACTCTTGATTTTAAAGATATCACCTAAACGCAGATGTATCATGGCAAAAGCATCAGTTGAAAATGAGAATGCTTACTGCCCAAGATCTTTATTCACAAAGCTTCTCCTCTTTCTCATCTTCCACCAGCAGAGTAGACACACACTTATGCTACACACTTAATAAACAAAATAAACTTAATAAACAAAGAATATTAATTTTATTGATTTTGTTGTTGTCTATTCATGAGAATCCAAATGACTTTGGCTTAACTAAAGTGCAAACTGGAATAGTGACTAGATAGGTGACTCTCACCTAAACAGATAATAATGATTTATTATCATACATGAAAAGAAACTACAATGATGTCTCTATATAAACCACCAAGAGTCAAATTCAATTTGAAAACATTTTAGTTTTTATTTCTTTGTTTTGTTTTATTCCTACTAAATGCGAGAACTAATTTAATTTTTACTTGTATATGCAGTAGCATTATGAATAAACTGTACAGATCAGAGACAGCCTTTTCTCCTTTGTGCATTCCTGGTATAAAGTTTTCCTTCTGTCTCTCACATATTTTGACTTGTCAGGAATATTAAAATAATTCTGACTCCTACATGATCTGGCGGGAAGACAAATTTCATTTTTTTCATAGACTAAATAACTGAAATCCAAACACATGGCTCTCTCTAGGGAGAATCCCACAAGACCATTTATGTCTAGGATCTAAAATTGCCTATCTGTGCAATTTTCTCAGATTGCACTGTATAAAGAAGAATGAGTGGATCATAACCTTATCCATCTAAGCTTCCAAGCATGAGGGACTAGTTTCATTTGATATTTAACAATCTTCAGAGTGAATTGATTTTAGTAAATTAATATCAATGATGTATGAAAACTGTCTGGTTATACATATTTTATGTCTGAACCACATCCATCCAGTGATGGCAGATTGAAGACGGCTGCATGCATTGTAATTGCACTTTTATTTTTTTTAAAAAAAAAATTCATGAGGATGGTTGCAGTAAAAAGATGGACACTGGAGATATTACATCTATGCCAATTATATCTAGTTAAAGACACTGAACTTGTCAGCTGCAGAACTGAAAGTCAAGGTTTGAGACTCAAGCTCTGTACAACAGGTGAGCTTCCGTTACTTGTCCCAGATCCTGCCCACCTAGCAGTTTGAAAGGTGCAAATGTGAGTAGATAAATTGGTACCACTTAGGCGGGAAGGTACCAGGGATCAGTGTGCTTTTGGTCCAATGAGCAAAGAAATTGTCATCACACAATGCCTGCTCCCTCGGCCAAGAAACTGAGATGAACACTGGCCCTAGAGTCATAGACAACTGACAGGGAAACTTTTACCTTTATATGTCTCCAGTCATTTTTATAAGCCAAAAATAACTATTCTGTTTAAGAATTTCATTTTATTTGTGCCTAATTTGTTGTAGCACTGCAGAAAACTCCTTTTGGCTATAAATAAAACTGGTTGATAGGTTGAACTGCTACACACTACAACTCTATCTACAGCCTGCTAATGGCCTTTGGCAACATGATTATAATATGAACTTTATTCCTTGTAGGTAATAATATCAGTTCAAACCTTGAGCAAAACACCTGTTGACTTCATGAACACTTGTTTACTGCATAAATACTTATCTGTAATTCACAATGAATTTTCGTAATTACATTTGCATAGCCATTAATAGGCTAGTGAGACTGCTGCATGCTGCCTACATTCCAACAGTTCACTAAATCCTTTTTGTACTTCTCCATGTTAAGCACAGAATAAATGTGCTTAACCCAGGAAATGGAAGGCTTGGCCTTGATTTGATTCCAAAGTTTTAGTACTACTCAATAGCATCCCTGATAGAGTACATTTTGAGTAACCTTATTGACTCTGGGAAATTAATTATACTGGACTCCATTTATCTGAGGTTATTCAGAGTCACATCAAGTGAGATGGGCACCTATAAAAATTCAGTAAATAATAAACACATAAAGAAGTAAAGAAGTTTTATTAGTCTGGGGCTGAAAAGCAAATGATAGCAGCTTGTTCTGTTCTGTATTCAGAAAAAAACTGGTGGCTTGTCTCATAAAAAAGCCCATATAAATAAGTGTTACTTAAGTTTCAGAAACTTTGCATTCATGATCTGCTTTATAGACATCCTTTGGAGCAGCTGTGAATAATTATGACTTATCTTTCATTAACGGTTACTGGTTGTTGCAAGTGTCGCTATGTCACAAATAAACAAAGATATAATAATAAATAAATAATTTCATCTAACCTTTTCTTACTTTATTTTTATTTGATGTAAAATAAATAGTGTTATCTTTTCCAAAGTAATTTCATTTTTTGTAAATTTCCTTTATTGTGACTGACAATAAAATATATATGAGAATCTTGCATTTTTTTGAACATATTTCTTAAGAATTGTATTCTACAACTTTCTTGGGAAATTAGACTTGTTATTCTAAAGATCTTAATACTTAATACTCTTAAAACCTAATACTTCCTGGACAAAGCCAACAAAAGGACGTAATGGCTAAAGACAACAGCCCAGTATATAAACCAAGCCAGATTCAAATCTCAAAAAGGGTATGGCTCACTGATCACAGCTAATAAGCTCGAAATGGCCATTTGAGTCTTCCTTCCTTTTCTGGTGAATTTTCCTGTAACAAAAAACATTGGTACATGCCTATGAGGGCTCTAGTCTGGGCTGAAAAGGCAAAAAGTATGAAACAGTAAAGTTTCATCATCCCTGTATCAGGACCACAAAGTGTCACCCTTTACAATAACAAATCTACAAATGTTAGGCACAATGCAGTCTGACAGCCTAAATTTATGATTTCTGAGATCTTTTGGAAGAACTTTCCTGTTTTTCTATGTTTCCATCTCAGATGTTGTTATAAATGTATATGTAATATTGCCTCTTATCTGTTCAACAGTTCATTGACATTCTTTTTAAGTTTCTTTCTGAAATATTTTTCTTGCCTTTGGCTTTGGTATCTTCTTGGCAATATATATGATCTATCCCAGTGATGGCTAACCTTTTTAGACACTGAGTGCCCAGATAAATCACATCTAATGAATTGCAGTTCATGACCTCATCACCTGGCACCGCTACTCTCTTTCTGAGCATGCACAGAGCCCTTTGACATCATCACCCAGCGCAGCAACTCCTTTCTGAGTATGCTCAGCTCTGGGGTGATGCTGGGTCAACTTTGCTCACGTGCTAGCAGAGAGGGCTCCACGTGCCCCTGTGTTATGTGTGCCATAGCTTTGCCATCACTGGTCTATCCTGATGTCTAGTTTTCTTTCTTTTCCTTTTTGGTGATTGACAATTTATAGCCACATTCACAGAGTATAATGGCTCATGACTTTAGGATGCTAGGCCAAAGATCAGCAGGCTGGCATTTGAGACACAGTTTCTGCTGTAGGATAGGGTGATCCTCCATCCAACGTTCCATCTCCTGCTGGACCAGCAGTTCAAAAGCAGACAACCACAAGTATATAAATGAGTACTGCTTTGGGGATGTGAAGGAGCATTCCCCAGGCAATGGTGATGTCACCATTCAAATATTTCAACCAAGGAGTGCTTCGGTGCTCCGAACACAACTGTAGTACTAGTATTCAGATTAACCATAAACAGCTTATTTGGTTTTAATAACAGTTCTTCTGATTCCCTAATACGTTCAGGATTTCAAAGATATTACTCTTAAAAATATAGATATATGCTGGAAATCATATCATGGAACCCAGCAGATTTTGTTCTTGCTTTATATCATTCATTCATTCATTCATTCATTCATTCATTCATTCATTCATTCATTCATTCATTCATTCATTCATCATTCATCATTCATGTAACAGCCCATCTTGTGACACAACTCTAAAAGACTAACAATAATAATAAAAAATTCCAAACAATAAAAATATTGAAAAAAGTAAAAGAAAAACCAGGTTCCAATCCATAGCTTTATCCATTTATCTCCACAATTCCCAAGCTTCAATCCTATATCTCTAGTTACTATTTTTTCCCAATGTCAAAGTTCTTCAACTTAGAACTTGCACATGAGCAGTTTTTTTATCGGTTTCTCAATCTAATTTATAGTGAATGAATATCTGTGACATTTCATAAGTGTGTTGATTGACAAGATGGTCTCTACGTGCACTAAAACAAGCTGAAGAAAAGCATTTACTAAGACATTTTATTCACAATGCTATTTGCAGACTGTAAATAACTACATCAGGTCAAACTTGATGGGGTAAAGGCACAGCTGTGCTGGATAAGAATGAAAAATGCATAACAAAATATGGATTTTTTATTTTTTTAATGGTTGAAATTCAAATATATTTTTATTCATATTGATGGACATCAAAGTACTTCCTTGCAGATAAGGATTTGCAAGTTATAAGGAAAATATATCTATCTGGTTCTCAATATCCGCACTATTGTTATTATTAATCTTAAATGGCAATGTCTGAACAAAAATCAAACTTGGCTTAAACTTAAAAAAAAACCACTTTTTTGTTATACAAAGCTCCAACCTATTATTGTTCTATCATCAGATAAAGCAGACATGAACAGTCAATTTGCTTCAGTAGAAGATCAAATATCTCTTCTGGGAACTTTTCAACTTTACCTCAGGTAAATAAATATCTCAAAAGTCATGAACTAGCACGGAAACATTTTACATTGTCTTCCATCTTTTTTCCCCACTTTTCTCGTGGATATTTTATTTTTCAATTTTGTCCTATCTGATTTCTAATTTTATTTTTTTTTAAATTGCTTTATTTGTATCATAACTAGGTTAAGTCCTAATATTTTCTGGAAACTTTTTCCATAATTCACAATCAGTCCGATGAACAACAAATTGCCTTTAAGGAAGAAAGAAAATGGCATGAGTTATTGTGTTTCTTGTTTAAAAGAAACATTATGCTTTATGGATGAGACAGCCACTTTGGAGTGTGTATGTTTTTTTTGTGTGGTAACAATTGTCAGGCTTCTCTTGGCTACCCCCAAAAATTCTGCATCTTATCTAATTCCTAATCATGCTCAGATAGATAGAGTTTGTTTGGCCAAATATGAAGCTATTATAACAGAATTTTAGTGGCTGCTGAATATCAGATCTGAGCTCTATTTATATTATATTCACTGTTCACTTTCTTGGAGTCTATTTTATCTCCTTGTTCTACATAAAGAGGTAGATAGAACATATTATGTTTTCAAAGGAAGATAGTTTCCATCTTTTCCTTGTTTTTGTAATGGACTCATCTACTACCTGGATATTTACTTTTGAGTGTGTCATTACCAAGTCTTATGCTAATTACCTCTCCAACAAGGATAAAAATGAAAAATAAAAACTATTGGAAGTATTTATTCATTTGTAATTATATGGAGCAGAAAGCAAAGACAATAAGAGGCAAGCAAAAACATTTGTGTGTGCATGTGTGTGAATACAGGTGCGCAAAGATTTATAAAAATATACAGGTTGGGTGATGGTTCTATTGATCTGTATATGTGTATACGTAACACAAATACGTAACACAAATTGTGTGTATATACACACAAATCTGTATCATGTTTTAAACAATAATATCAATATTTATTGTTAACTCATAATCTATGTCTGTAAGCGAATTTTCATAAGCAGCAAGAAAATTCAGGTCAGGTTTTCAGACTCTGAATAATTGGTATTAGATATTTATCTTTGCAGTCTTGAACAATTAGTGTCTTAGCAACAAGGAAAGTGTTGCCAACTCCAATTTGGTTGTCCAGCTGTCAGTTTCCATATAATAAGTACGTAGTTCAAAAGGTTATAGACCTCCCAGAATATGATAATGTTGGGACATCAAAAAGCATACATTATTTTTGATACATCTTTAACACAATTAATTTAATTTATGTACAAACACAATAGAGTCCAATAAGTCTGAAATATTGTATTTTGTTAAATAGGTTTAATAGACTATTTGCTTATTTATTTCATTTCTCCCTCTTATTTGTACCTGGAAAATTGAGGAATTTTAGATTAGAGAGCCTCTTGCAATTTTATCCTCACAAAGATTATCCTATTGGTTAAGTTCAGCTGAGGGTTGTTGTTTTGGGAGAAATAGGAGAAAGAAGCAGCAGTAGCTGTGTACACTGTGTTGAATTATTTATAATAATAATACAAGAGGAATAAAAATACAGAAATAAAATTAGAAAACAATTTTTTAAAAATTGGACGGACATGATAGCAGTGTTCAAACATTTAAAGGGCTGGTACATAGAAGAGGAGGTCAGCCTATTCTCCAAAGCACCTGAAGTCAGGACAAGAAACAATGGATGGAAATTAATCATGGAGAGACCCAACCTAGAACTGAGGAGAAATTTACTGACAGTTAGAACTATTAATCATTGAAATGACTTGCACCTAGAAGCTGTGGGAGCTCCAACACTGAACGTTTTTAAGAAGAGATTGGACAAGGATTTGTCTGAAATGAAATAGGGTTTTCTGCTTGAGCAGGGGGCTTAACTAGAAGACCTCCAAGGTCACTCCCAACTCCGTTATTCTGTTTCATTGCAATTTTACTTTGAATGTTAATTCAAAATATAAGATTCTCTCAAGAAATTGATATTTTTATAAGATATATTGGTGGCATAATCTTTCTTCTAGATTGGTATTTACAGTAGGAAGAAATTCTTCCTGTTGAAAAAATTGGTGATTCCAATTCCCCCACACACAGAGACACCCGCCCTGCCTAAAAGGATCAAGTATAGAGAATAAATTTTATTTAGTATGAGGAAACAAGGGCAAAACATTCTCTTTTTTACACTTTCCTTCCATCATGCTGTAGCATTAATATGTTTAAGCATGATTTGCATTTTTAAACAAACATGTTAAATGCAAAAACCCTTGGAAAAAAGTTTCTGTTTATGATTGCTTTACTATAGCTGCAAATTTGCCATTTGTGTTTTGTCTTTTCTGTATCCACGTCCTTTTAAAAATACGGCACACTCTATCACAGCACCTGAATGGTTCAAGGCTAAAGAGTAGGCTTTTTATAAGTGTATGTTGCCCTTGATTTCCAAAGAATATTCAACTTTCTATGTACTTCTTTCACTTAATTACTTTTAGGCAAACAATTCATTCCAAACCACAACTGTTGTGAAAGCCAGCTGCTGCTTTTCTAAACAGAGGAAATATTTAGTTTGTAAAAGTGCTTAGGAGATATTTCAGGAATAGGAACTGCATAGGAATAAATATGAATTCGTTCTATTTTTAGAAGCTTTCTTTTATCTGCAATATAGACAATTGCTTTTTCTTATTTTCCAAACAAGTCATAATCAAATATGGCACTTTAAGATCACTTAATATTTTCCCATATAACTATTTGTATTCATAAATATTTGCTTTGTCTTTATTATCTCTTTATTAATCTATTAATTCAGCCATCCTTCCAAAGCAAAGGTATTTCAAAGCATTCAATGGAAAAATAAAGCACTTCCCATGAGATATTTACTACAATTTTAAATTGAAAAGGAATGTTAAACTGCAATCTCATTATACAAAATATCATATGAATGTGAATTTCTTTGGTGGAAATACTTGAAATAGTGTCCCTGAACTTCAGAACTCAGAAAGATTACTTGAGATAGTGCTGGGGTCTTCACCATAGAAAGATTATCTTTCACTTTTTTCCACCACCAATGAGATTGTTACTGAAAAGTCATGTGTATGAGCCTCTCTAACATATTTATGGTATATTGTCCATGATTTTGCAGCATGCTCTCAATAATCAAATCAAATGTGAGACTACCAATGAGGGTACTAATCACATTGTAAAGAACAAGGACATGCATTCGATTTGGCAGCTACTATGATTGTTGGCTGAGAAGGGACAAAATAGCCAGAGAAATGATT
>JANHFO010017381.1:0-12373 GCA_032468095.1 Pareas carinatus | reverse complement strand
AAGTTTTGTTTTGATTGTGTTTCTGTGGTTTATATTATGTATGCTCTTCAAAGTTTTTTAATTGAATGTGTGTGTTTTTAGTGTTTTATACTATGTATCTTTTTCAAGCTTTTTAAATAAAAATCTTTTTTGACAAAAAAAAAACCCACTTTGTTCAGTACAGCCCTCGCTAGGGATTTGGAAGACCTGCAGATCCCCTGCCCAGATTTAGTTTTGCAATATGTAGATGACCTCCTTGTTACTGGTCAGGATGAGAATGCATGCTGGGAGAACACTCATCAACTCTTGGCCCTTCTGCATGACTGTGGATTCAAGACCTCTAGGCAGAGGGCTCAGTTGGTCTGCCAGAAGGTCAAATATTTAGGCTATGACTTAGAACAGGGTAAGAGAACGCTAGGACAGGAGAGAAAAGATGCTATTTGCCACCTAGGCGAGCCAAAAACACGAAAGGATCCGCGAGGGTTTTTAGGGGCTGCAGGATTCTGCCGCATTTGGATGCCGAACTTTAGCCTCATTGCGAAACCCTTCTATGAAGCCATTAAGGGGGGAGAAAAGGAGCCCCTGCAATGGGGAAAACAGGAAGTTGCTGCTTTCCAGGCTATCAAGACATTGCTAATGCAAGCCCCAAGTTTAGGACTGCCATCCTGGAAAAGCCCTTCCACCTCTTTGTAGATACTAAGCAAAATGTGGCGGTTGGAGTTTTAACCCAGAAGGTCGGCTCTTGGCACCGTCCCGTGGCTTACCTGTCCAAACAACTGGACCCGGTGGCAAAAGGCTGGCCGGCCTGCTTGAAAACAATCGCAGGTACGGCCCTCCTAGCCCAGGAGGCCAACAAGCTGTCCTTTGCCCAGGACTTAGTCATTTACACCCCGCATTCTCTTAAGGCAGTGCTGGAAGCAAAGGGCCACCTATGGCTTACTAATCCCCGCATGCTGAAATATCAGGGTCTCATCACTCATAATCCCATGATCACCTTGATCCAGTCCAACTCTTTAAATCCAGCAACCCTGTTACCCGAGCCTGACACTGAACTCACTCACTGCTGCATCCAAACCATTGAGGAAACTTACGCAAGTCATCCGGACCTGGCAGATGTTCCACTGCCCCGCCCTCAGCACACACTCTTTACAGATGGCACTAGTTTCTTGCAAAATGGGGTCCGGAAAGCTGGCTACGCTATGGTCACACTTGAGGACGTGTGGGAGGCACAACCCCTTCCGCCGGGGACAAGCGGCCAGTTAGCGGAACTACACATGCTAACCCGTGCCCTTGAGCTTGCAAAAGGCAAGTGTGTCAACATCTACACTGATTCCAAATACGCCTTCTTGATGGTCCAAGTTCACGGGGCCTTGTATAAGGAAAGGGGGTTGATAACTGTGGGAGGGCGGGATGTGAAATATGGCCAACAGATACTCTTCCTCCTTGACAGTGTGTGGGCCCCAGCCAAGGTTGTGGTTATGCATTGCAAGGGACATCAGAAGGGAGTTTCAGATGTAGAAAGAGGAAACAACAAAGCAGATAGGGAAGCTAACACTGCAGCCCTCAAACCTCTCCAAGTTTCCGCCACTTGCATGACACTTTGGGTTCCTGATAATCTAGTCCCACCCCACTCCACGAAGGAGGAACTAGAACAGGCTGCGGAACTACACGCTACTTTGAAGAATGGGTGGTGAGTGTTACCTGATGACGGAGTCTTTGTCCCCGCTGTCCTTGCCTTGGGATGCGGTTAAGCAGGTCCACTCACAGCTACACTTGGGAAAAACTGCCCTGGCCCAAGCCCTTCTTAGGGAGGCCTACATTAATAAAGTGCACAGTCTAGCAGCCAATATCTGCGCCCGCTGCGAGGTTTGCGCAGTCAACAATCCTCGTCAGGGCCCACAGCCACCTAAAGGTCACCAGCCCAGAAGCTGCTACCCATTCGACTCACTTATGGTTGACTTCACTGACATGCCACAGTCAGGGTCTTTTAGGGCTATCCTTGTCATCGTATGTACATATACTGGTTGGCCCGAGTGTGTCCCCACAAGGACCAAGAAGGCATCTGAGGTGGTAAAGGCCCTTTTGACTATTGTCATTCCGCACTACGGCCTGCCCACCCGCATCTCTTCTGACAATGGTCCTGAGTTCATCCACAAGGCTACCCAAGAAGTTGCCAAAAGGTTGGGGGTCACCTGGAAGCTACACTGCACTTTCCACCCCCAATCCGGGGGCCACATGTAGAGAATGCACCGCACCCTCAAGGAAAAATTGACCAAAATTTGCCAAGAGATACACCTCGAGTGGCCAGATGCCCTGCGACTTGCTCTCCTAGCTGTTAAGTGTGCCCCACAGAAAGATGTCCAAATTGCCCCATTTGAGTTGTTGTATGGGAGGGTCCCGACTTTACTCAAGCCCAAGATCAAGAGCACCCCACAAGCCTCTGATTCCCTGAAGCTTAAGCAGTTCCAGGTCCTTAAATTGGTGGTACACTCCTTGCAGAATTATGTCCTCACATGTAGGCCCCACCTCTTGTCACGGCCACACATGATATAAGCCCTGGCCAAGAGGTTTGGGTCAAAGATTGGAAACAGGAGGTACTTAGTCCCAAAATGGAAAGGGCCCTACACTGTTGTTATGTGTTTTCCACTTGCTGTTAAGGTTGCAGCAATCAAGTTGTGGATCCACTGGTCCCGTGTTAAGCTAGCTGCCCCCCAGGTCTGGACCGTGGACCGTGACCAGGC
Source organism: Pareas carinatus (assembly GCA_032468095.1). NCBI lineage: Eukaryota > Metazoa > Chordata > Lepidosauria > Squamata > Pareidae > Pareas > Pareas carinatus. The sequence goes on along the minus strand of JANHFO010017381.1, from coordinate 9,653 downwards.
TGACCCTCTTAGGTTAACCTTTAGGCGGACCCCATGGACCGACCCCGCCCCTTCTGGTGACACTTCGGAAGCTGTCCCTCAACGAACGGGCGAGAGGCGTCGCGCCAGAAACCCCCCCAGACGAGGACCCTTCAGAGAAGGAGAAGGAGGAACCCCCTGCAGGTGTGACCCCGGAAGCTCGCACCCTTCGCACAGGCAATGAAGATTCACCGCATTGGAACCTCCGCCCCCGCCCCTGGCACACATAGTCTTCTGCGTCACTGTGACTCCCTGCCTCTCCCACTTCTCTCTCCTTTGGGGCTTTTCCCTGGGCATACCATGGAACCAGATTTGGAACACAGGCTTAGAGCTACGGCTGCCATACGTTGGGGTCTTATGCCTTTCCTTGCTCTGGTGGTTATTCTTTTCCTTGTCAGCATAGCCATTAACACCTTTCTCCTCTTCAGAACTCTTCTGAAAGGGGGGGAATGGGGAGTGTCAGATCATCACCCCAGACTGCCCGGACACTCCAGAGTGTTTGGAGGCTGTGAACACAATAGCAGCCTGGGCGAGGAATTGTACAGACTATGCAGATCAACTCAGATTGGGGTTTGATTGGGCAGAAAGAGAGAAGGACGGGAAAGAGAAAGGTGAAGAGAAGGTAGGGAATTCTACAGAAAAAGAGGCAGGGAGACACACCTCTACGAGTTTTCCAAACCAGGAGGAATACGGGAATGGGGGAAAGGGGGCTGAGGAGATCATGTAACCACTGCTTTTGCAATTTTACTAAGGGTGATTGGTTTGTCTACAGCATGATAAAACTGCCACACTGCTTTTCGGCTTACTATCTTCCACCTTGTAAGCATGCCGTAATGCATTGCAGAGGTCATCAAAAAGGGGATGATAGGATAGCCATTGGAAATAGAGCAGCAGACCTAGAGGCAAGGGAAGCAGCAAAACAGCCGGGGGCCACATCTGTTTTATCAGTTTCTGTAGCTATGTCCGTAAGAGTGGTACTCCCAGAGATTAAGCCTACCTACTCTCACCAGGAAAGTATCAAGGCAGTAACTGATCTGAAGGCTACTGTTGAGAACGGTTGGTATGTTCTACCTGATGGAAGAGTTTTTGTGCCGGCGACTGTGGCATGGACCCTAGTTCAACTTTCCCATGACACTACTCACATGGGGGGAAAAGCTTTGAAAGCAGCACTGAGTAGGGATTACTTTATCAATGGCTTAGCTGGAATAGTGGCAGGCGTGGTGTCTAAATGTGTGACTTGTTCAAAAGTCAATCCCAGACAGGGCTCGCTGCTGTTCCCTGGAGCTATCCCTTGAGCATACATCCCTATGGATTATATCATGATTGACTTCACTGATATGCCTAGGTGTGAATTATATAAAGCAATGTTGGTGATTGTGGATATGTATACTGGGTGGCCAGAGGTGTTTCCAACCAAGACTAAACAGGCTTGGGAGGTAGCCAGGGTGTTATTAAAAGAGATAATTCCATGGTTTGGTATTCCTAGACACATCTTGTCCGACAATGGCCCTGAATTTGTACATCATATTAATCAAGCGGTAGTCCAGGCAATTGGCATTAAGTGGCGCTTTCACGTGGCCTTCCATCCCGAATCAGCGGGATTGGTGGAACGCGCAAATAGAACCCTCAAGGAAAGGATCACGAAAATTTGTAGTGAAAGTCACCTGAAATGGCCCGATGCCTTGCCATTGGCCCTATATGCCATTCGATGCTCTCCAAAGGGACAACACAAGCTGTCGCCCTATGAGCTATTGTTTGGCTGCCCACCCAGTCTGATGCGACGCAACTTGATGGGGTGGCCAGACCTAAGCCATAAAGGAGGGGGTTGAAATATGGAAATGGTACAGGAGCTCAATAAATAGGTCGAAAGATTACAACAATACATGCTGGAGAAGATGCCCCCCAAACTGATCACCAGGTGCCATCCTTTCAAGCCGGGAGACCAGGTGCGGGTCAAACATTGGAAAAAGGAACCTTTAGAAAGGAGGTGGAAGGGTCCGTTCACTGTTATTATATCCTCTCCACTGGCTATCAAAATTGCAGAGTCTAAGGCCTGGATCCACTGGACTCGAGTTAAGGCAGCAGTGGACGGAGATTGGAGGGTATCTGTGGACAAGCAAAATCCACTGAAAAACTCTTCAATCAGGTAGAACATACCAACCATTCTCAACAGTAGCCTTCAGATCAGTTACTGCCTTGATACTTTCCTGGCGAGAGTAGGTAGGCTTAATTTCTGGGGGTACCACTCCTACGGACATAGCTACACAAACTGATAAAACAGGTGTGGCCCCCAGGCCATTTTGCTGCTTCCCTTGCTTCTAGGTCTGCTGCTCTATTTCCAATTGTTATCCTATCATCCTCTTTTTGATGACCTCTGCAATGCATTACAGCTACTTTCTTTGGTTTGTTCACAGCATTGAGTAAGTGACTAATGAGGTGTCCATGCAAAATGTATTTCCCTGTTGAGTCCCTAAATCCCCTCTCTTTGTATACGGCACCATGGGGCATGCAATGTCAGGAAAGCATACTTGCTATCTGTCCACACATTCAGGGTTTCTCCTTCAGCCGTTCTAATGCTCTAATTAATGCCCACAAATCAGCCACTTGCGCACTATATCCTGTTCCCAAAGGACAACTCTCTACCACTTTGTCATCATCCACTATGGCATATCCTGCAACTCTCTTCCCATCTACCATATAACTAGACCCATCAGTGTACCAATCCAAGTCAGCATTAGGAAGAGGGATATCAGTCAAATCCGGGTGGCTGGAATACACCTTGTCTAAGACTTGGAGACAATCGTGTATGGTTTCAGAGTCAGTTGGCATCAAGGTGGCCGGATTCAATCAGTTAGAGACTACCAATCTGACCTGGGGGTTTTCAATCATAATGGCTTGATACTTTGCTAGTCGCTGTCCACTAATCCATAGATGTCCCTTGACATCCAGTATAGACTGTACATTATGAGGGGAGTGTACAGTGATAGGGCAGGAGAAGGTGAGTTTATTACAATCCTGTAGTAATTCAGCAATAGCTGCCAACACTTTAAGACAATGAGGCCATCCCTTGGCTACTCCATCTAACTGTTTAGAAAGGTAGGCAACAGGCTGTTGCCAACTCCCGAGTGGTTGAGTTAGTACCCCCAAAGCAATATTCCTATTAGTATCTACAAACAAGTTAAAGGGCTTCTGCAGATTAGGTAAAGTTAAGGCAGGGGCTTGAGTTAGAGTCAACCTAATGTCCTTAAAAGCTTTCCTCTGCTCCCCCTCCCACCAGAGGGGCTCTGTGTTTGCTCCCGTTGTGGCGAAATACAAAGGAGCAGCCAGCAAAGCATAGTTAGAAATCCAAATCCTACAAAAGCCAGCTAATCTTAGAAAACTCCTTAACTGCCATTTAGTGTGGGGCTCAGCCAGTGCCAGAATTGCTTGTTTCTGCTCAGGTCCTAGTGCCCGTTTCCATTTTTCAATATCGTATCCCAAGTACCTTACTCGCTGCTGAACTAATTGAGCCTTCTTCCGAGATGCCCGATACCCACATTCCAACAGCAAATCTAACAATTGTTTGGAGTTATTCCAACAGGAATCCTCAGATTTCCCTGTGACTAATACATCATCCACATACTGCAACACTGTGTCTCCCTTATTACAAGGCTCATAATACTGTAAATCTCTTGCCAAGGCCGTGCCGAATAGAGTAGATGAGTTCTTAAACCCTTGAGGCAACCTAGTTCACGCGTATTGTGACTTAGTATCAAAGTAGGGGTGTTCCCATTCAAAGGCAAACAGAGACTGACTAATCGGGTGGATGGGGATTGTGAAAAAGGCATCCTTCAAGTCTATAACCGAAACCCATGCTGCTCCCGAAGAGATGAGGCTTAGTAAGGTATAGGGGTTTGACACAGAGGGGTGCAAAGTCACCGCCAAAGCATTAATCAGGCGCAAATGTTGCACTGGCCGATAAGACCCATCAGGCTTTCGAATTGGGATGATCGGAGTATTCCAAGAGGATTGGATGGGTACCAGGATTCCTGCCTCTAGGTATGTTTGAATGCTTTCATAAATGGCACACACAGCTTCCCTTGAGACAGGGTGCTGCGCAATTCTGACAGGGACGGCATTTGGCTTCATCTCTACAGTTATGGGTGGATGGTGGGCAGCAAATCATGGGGGATTATCCTCTGCCCAGAGTTCTAGCACTCCAAAAGATTGCCAGTTGTCCTCTGGCAAACCATAATTCACCTGTCTTGCCACCATTAGTCTCCACAATTGCTCCGAAGGGTGTCTCACTGTTACTTTCTGCCTGCCTTCATAGAAGGATATAGTGGTTCCCAGTTTACTAAGTAGGTCCCTACCCAGTAATGGGAGCAGGCACTCAGGTATGTATAAAAACTCATGTTGAATTTTAGCTCCCTTGAAATCACATGACAGCGGTTTCAAGACTGGTCGTTCTACAATTTGTCCAGACACTCCCTGGATTGGAATCGTATATGGTCCAGGGGCTGAAATGAGCTTATTTACAACTGATCTTCCAGCCCCGGTGTCTACCAGGAATGTAGTTTGATGACCCCCGACATCCACAGTAACCAATGGCGCGGAGAGGGTCTCCTCCAAGCCTGGTCCCCTTCATTCTGACCAATAGGGCTCAACAAAGCCCATGGTCTCTGGTATTTCCTGCAACCTGTACAGGTTTCCGAAATCTCGGCTAAACCCTCATGTATCCCTCCGCTGGAAGGTCACACGGTACGTACGACAACTGCAGGACACCAAGGGATTATTTTGGTCCAACTATTTGGAAATGGAGAAACTCAACATACCCGAGATCCCCTCACATATCACCAACACCTTTGTTAAACTGTCCAAAGACATAGCACATACCCTGAATGTATCCAATTGTTTCGTCTATGGCGAAACCAACATGGGCGAAAAGTGGCCCTGGGAAGCCCAGGAACTGAACTACTCCAAAATTTTAGAAATGGACTCAAAAGGTAATTTGACCTATACTAAGGGGAAGGATGGGGATTGAACACTGACCACTAACTTGGTACGAAATGCATGTTTTAAAAGAAAACCCATTGCCGGATGCAGGAAAATAGGAAACCTGATCTGCATGGGAAAATGGGAAAGTAAGGTGTGATGGTCAGGGGATAATGCCACTGAAGGGATGGATGAAACAGCCTTATTCGCGGTCAAAGGATTAAGCTTCCTGAATGACCTCAATAATCAAACCCTTGGATGGATGGCCCCTGATGGTCTATACTGGATATGCGGTAAGATGGTAGATGGATACCTACCGCCCACCTGGTGTGGCTCTTATGTCCTGGGGATCATTCAGCCAGGGTTCTTTCTGCTACCCCTAAAGACTAGACAGGTCCTGGGTGTCCCAGTGTATAATGAGATCAGATATATAACGCATCACAGAAGACAATTGGATCCATCCCTCATTGGAAAAGTCAAAGTGGGAGGCAATCACCCCACTTGGGGAAGAGACAACGAGGAGTGGCCGGCGGAAAGGATTATCCAGGTCTACGGGCCAGCCACTTGGGCAGAAGATGGATCCGATGGATATCGGACCCCTATATATCTCATTAACCGGTTAATTAGATTACAAGCAGTTGTTGAGATTATAACTAATGAAACAGTGAAAGGTCTCACCTAACTAGCCAAAGAAAGTGTTAAATCAAGAACCTATATCATGCAGAACAGGTTGGCTTTGGACTATCTGTTAGCCAAAGAAGGAGGTGTCTGTGGGAAATTTAATCTAACAAACTGCTGTATTGAAATAGATGATAGCGGAAATGTCATTAAGGAAATCACTGATAAAATGGTAAACTAGTGCATGTACCAGTGCAGACCTGGAAAGGCCTCAATCTGCATGATATATTCTCAGGGTGGTGGCTGAAGCTACCAGGCTTACAGGCTCTAGTGGGACTGGTGGGGTCAATTGCAGCTGGATGTGTGTTATTGCCTTGTGTTTTGCCCATCTTTGTAAAAAACAATCTCTAACAGTTTGTCTTTGCTAGCCGAAAGAAAAGCTACCACCCAAGTAATGGCCATGTGGGAATATGAACAACTTCGGCCCAGAGAGGAACCTGGCGGAGAACCTGAATATGTGACTCTTCTGGACTTCTCAGATTAGTCACAAAGGGGGGAAATGGAGTATCTCACTGGAACCTTAGTAGCTACGGAGTAGGGAAAACCTTGGTTCAGGCTCTGGGCCTGAATCTGAGCCAGACTTCTTAGCCAAACTTCTGTTCCTAACTTTTGTTCTTAAAAGCTTCACATTTCAGGTCAAGGCCAAAGTTCCTCTTTTCCTTCCAGGCAGAAGACGCTGAGATATCATATCGTATTTTTATCTGTGGTAAAGCAGTTTGACTCAGACAGATGCATCCTGTTTCCCTCTATCTTAATCTCCCCATGTGTAACTTGTGCTAACGTATGCAACTGCCTTTTGCTGACACCTGGGCAAGGGTCTCTCAGTTCCTTCTATAACCATATATGTAAGTGAACCGTCCAGAAATGTATACAGAACTTTGGGCATAAAACTATGGTGTGTAAACCCCCTCAGGGTTCAGACATTTTGCTGTGCTTCCCTTGTTTGAACTTGCGCAATAAACTTTTCCTACATTGAAGAGCTTGGCCTAGTCCTGTTTTTCCTACAACACCAGTACCTGGTATTGGCAATGTGTGTTCAATGACACTATTAGGTGCTATCGCTTAGGAACCCCAGAAGATGTTGCAAGTATCGGGCCCCAAATGAGAGTAGAACGAAGTGTGTTGGAGGCACCATGGAACACAAAGGAGCTCCCTTATTGTGCTGGATGTGTCACTGATAAAGATATAATCCTTTTCCAATTAGGACGCCCCGATTCATGCACCTTAGACATAAACACCTGCAGGGCGCACTATGGCATGAGACATGAATACGAGAGGTGCAGGGATGCCAATGGAAAAACTTACTGCTACTGGGAACGCATTACCGAGTTGGAGACACAGGGAAGGCTGACTAGGATTGGCAAGGCACATGCCATGGAAATAATAGAGGATATGTGGACTGAGACAGCCACCCCAGCTCACCCACAAACTCATGACAAAAGGATCTCTACTTGGGGAGGCTTTCAGCTCTCAGATGAGGCATTCGCTGAGCTGACCAGGCCCTTCTCCAGTCAGGACATAGACCCTACAGCGGCCACCCCTGACCTTCCACCAGAAGATGACTTCACACGGCCAGGCGATTGGAGGGATGCCCAGCTCTCACCTGAACCCGAAAGGGTCCAGCCCACCTACCCGCCAAGCACGCCTGTCCATCAGACTGTCACCGCCCCAAGACAAGCCACGCCAAAGCCCCGGGTGATCCCCAATCCTCAACCCATCCAAGAACGCAGGGACCGTGTTGCCCCTACTGCCCCTGCCACCAGTTTACCCACATTTACCAGTTTGACAAATAGCGCCACCCGAGTCAGCTTGTTCACTACCCCGTCGACCACAGTGCTGGGAAACACCCTGACGCAACCTAGGGTGAGGGGCACCGTGCGTAGGCTCCTGAATGCTCGCTCCAGCCCGAAACACAAGCCAGTGGTCACAAACTGCTCGCAATGCATCTACAAGGTTCGAAAGGGAGATAAGGTGCTGCACACCCTGGTATATCACAAACAACTGCCTCAGGACTGCACGCCCACCAAAGCCCCCAATTGCATCCATAATAATAACTTCTCTAACACTGCCATGGTTGCTGCCCCCCATATGTGCCACCAACCCCCCCTCCACAGATGCTGCAGACCTTGGGGAGCACTGTACTGGCCTCCAGGGTGGCCCCATGGGCCAGATCCAAGAAGGTCATAGGTTGGATCTGGCCTTGTGTTTGACACCTATGGTGTAGATCAAGTGAAGTCCTATCTATTCTCATGACTTGTCTACAGAGAAAGATGTCCCTGGCTCCCACATTGGAAGAGGAGTCATTTCTGGGCTACAGCCGATGCTGATGCTATAAGGCAGCTCCCCAACCATAGCTCCCCAGGTCCTCTAATTCCTATCATAAAGGGGTATAACAGCAAAAAAAAAACCAATGATTGGGAGCCAAGAAAAAGCCAGGTTGAGGCTATCATCACCCCAATGTCAAACACCTGACAGCCTCTCTCCCCGGTTTTATAAAGAGAGCAGGTGGGAGAAGGAATAGAGAACAGCCTGACATGTTGCCTAAAGAATTGTGCCTTTCCATCCCAGGTGCTTTGAACAGGGAGATGAACAGCACATACATTAAGCAAGCAAGCAAACAAAGTTAAATGTTGGATAGTGCTGAATGAGCTGAAAACCGTGTTCTACATTATAGCATCTGAAGGACACCTTGGTCAACAATACTGAAGCCTCCCAAACGGTCTCAAAAATTGCAAACTGGGATGTTTAATACTCAGTGAAAGTCATCCGCCTTGGTGACCAGGCTTAGGCCACTTGACGTGGATCTGAAGGCTCTGGAAAGTATTGAAAAAAAATGCCAACATTTTCCCTACCTTGTTGAGCAACTTTAGCCGCCTCAGAGCATCTTGGTTGATAAAAAGTTCCTGTCTTTCGAAACTCCCCAGTTGTTCTCGAATGGAATTCTTCTTAGTGAAAACCACCCAGGTTTTGATATCCAAGCATCCTGCTAGACCTCCATTTCCATCCAAGTACAATTTAAAGATGGAAAGATTAATAAATTCATTTTTCTTCAGAAAGGAATGGAACTGGAAGGGAAAGATGCAGATATTTTAAAACGAAAAATCTTGATTTCTTATCCTATGTGATCTTTTCACATTTAAATCTTTCTTCTAGTCTAAGTTGCAAATATTGTGAGTTGGGAGAACAAGTATTATCATTTCAAAAGTGAAAACAATTCAATAATAAAATATATATTTACAAAATTTAATTGACCAAATTTGTCGATTAAAGGGAACATTTTAGAATAGATGACAAAGAAACAAAGAAAGAAGATCATAGATGAACTCCCTGGGAGGGAAAAGGGTGATTACTAGAATCTGTGGATTTCTCAAGAAGAAAGTTGCCAGGCTAATCTTTTCCCGGGTCCACCAGCAAATTTATCCAAGAGATCTTCCTCCTCCTCCTATTTTCCTCCTTAATGACAATCCTGTGAGGTGGGCTGAGCAGGGAAGAAGTCATTGGCCCTAAGTCACCCAGCTGGCTTTGATGACTAAGGTGGGACTTGAACTCGTGTCCTCCTTCTTTCTAGCCTGGCGCCAAACAACATTTGCAGATATCGTTCTGCTTCCTTGATAGATTCTGGGAATGCTGGTGATGCAACTTGATTTCAGCAAAGTATTAACAAGCTACTTCCTGATAATTAATTCATTTCAATGTGCCTCATGAAATTATGAAGTTATGAATAAAAATCAGTCTTTTGTCATCTATTCTTCTACTTTGTCATTAAATGGGTAGTACTTGATAAAATATAAACATAAAATAAAAATATATACTTTTATAGCAACTAGAACTTAAGGAACTATGCTACCTATGTAGTTGCAGTGTAGATCTTTCATTATGATTTCATTTCTAGTTTTTCTCATATAATTTATCTATATATATAAAAAATTAGCCCCGTTTGTGTCTGGTAGGTAATCCCGGAAAGTACTGAACCAATTGGGTTC
>JANHFO010017196.1:0-12391 GCA_032468095.1 Pareas carinatus | reverse complement strand
ATCTCACCAGGTTCCTGGGTGTGACGTAGACCAGCTTTTTTTAAAAAAACAAACTTGGCCCCTTGAGGAGGGGTGGAGTTCAACTCCCAGAATTCCCTGGCTAGCTAGCGATGCCCCAAACCCAACCCCACCGCTGTCGGCCCTGTTGCCGAGAGGCCAGTCCATTCAGGGAGAGGTCTCCAAACTTGTGAACTTCGACTCCCAGAATTGTCCCGTCAGCTTTGCGAGGCAGACTGGGGGATTCTGGGAGTCGAAGTCCACAAGTCTTCAAAGTTGCCGGACCTGGAGGCCCCTGCGCTGAGGGAACCCTGCCAGGCGCTCACCGTGGGGGAGAAATGAGCTGCCCAGCCAGGTGATACCTTTGGGGCAGGGGGAACACGTTTTAGGCACAGCATGGCTGGCTGGGGAATTCTGGGAGTTGAAGTCCACAGGCCTGAAAGGGACCACGGTTGGAGACCTCTGAACTAAACTACCTTGCAGGGTTGTCGGGGGGGTAAAATGACCGGACAGATACTGGCAGTCCTCAACGTATGACCACAGCGGAGCCAAAAAATTTCCATGCCTTGAAGTTTGAGAAAACATTGACTTCAACCCAACTGGTACAGCTTGAAGGTCTCCCATCCCTTCTGCTGTGTTGCAATTGTTGGTCCGGATTTGTGTGGTTAGCGCAAACTCTTAAATCTCAGGAGATGCCACAAACGACGCCCTTGGCCCACGTGTTCTGCTGAGTGACGATTACCCGACAAAACGTCGGGTGCCGCCTGGTTCACCCACTGCACTGAGTGTTACAAGGCGGCCTGTTCGTTTTGCTTTGTCTGCCTGTGTGTGTCGGTGTGACCCATTTGTGGTTTGTTGACCCTGTTTGTGACTTGGTGCATTTCAGTCAGTTTGGTTTTAGTTATTAAGAGCCCGAAATTTATGCGGCTAAGTGAAAAAAATTGTCAAGTGAATTTTGCCTCTTTTTACGACTTTTCTCACCATGGTTGTTAAGCGAATCACTGCGGTTGTTGACGCGGTTGTGAAGTGAATCCGGCTCCCCCACCGACTTCGCTGATCAGAAGGTCGCAAAAGAGGGTCGCGTATCCCTGGGATGCTACAACCGTCGTAAACGGAGTCAGTGGCCCAGGGTCACGTGACCACAGGCAGGCTGCGACCGCCAGACGTGTGAAAAACGAGCCCTTTTTTTCAGTGCCATTGTAGCTTCGGAGAGTCACTAAACGAACTGTCGTAACTGAAGGACTACCTGTAGAAATTTTTTTACAAAAATTGTGTGGCTTCTAATGGCATTTTGTGGGGTGAAAATGAATCTAGCAGATCCTGACTTTCAGCTAACACAGCTCCCTTCTTGCAATGTCTTAATTAGCAGTCCCCCCAAAAAAAAAACCCTAACCCCCCAAAAAAAAGACCTTTTCTTGAAATTAGGGGAAACCTGTTGTTTTGCAGAGCAGATGTTGCACATCTGCACGGATTATTTTGATCAGGCGGAACTCTCACCTTTGGCGGGTTTGGAAGAAACTCTTCTCCCACTGGGGGTTCTTTTGTCTTAAGACAAGAAGAATATTAACAAAATAATAATAATAATAATAATAATAACCTGTTCCAAATTTAGGGAGTTTTAACATTTCGTGGCCTGCTTCCGCCTGAAAATTCTCACGACACAAAACGTCACGTTCTGGATTGGCCACCTGCGTTTGGGAGGACATTTTGATGGCTGGCTGTGACTTATTCTGAAAAATTATTTGTGTGTGTGTGTGTATGGGGGGTGTGTGTGGATCAAATAATTTCTGCTGGCTTTTAAGCTGAGGCCGTTGTCGATGGGGATCTAACCAGAGGTGCAATTCTGGCATTTAAGCCTCGCAAGTTGTTAAAGTAGCTGGTGGAAATATTGACTGAGAAGATCCTGGCCAGATGAATCCAGACCTTGGACGGAGCCCCCTAAGTCGCTTCTCTTTATGAGAGGCCTATGATGTTGGGGTGCTCTCTCACCCGGGTGGCTTTCTCGCAGACGTTTCATGACCAAACTAGCTAACGTCATCAGTGCAAGAAAACCGCCCGGCTCAGAGCACCAAGGACTATGTGAGCTGCAAACAGCCTCTTCTAGTGGAGCCCCTAACCATATTTTATGGGCTTTGTGTATTAATCACTTGATGGGTGGGGGTGGGGGCTGGGCTGGCCCAGCAGCACAGTCAGCCTGCAGGAGACCGCTGAGCCATCCCCTTCCCTCTTCATGCAGGGAGGGCAAAAACAGGGTAGAGCCGTTTGCCGGCCAGCCTCCAAAGGAGCAAAGCAGTCCTGTGGGTCCAAGCGGAGGCCGATGCTCAGCTCCCCAAATCATGGCTGGGCCAGGAGTGGCTCAGCTGCCGCCATTGCTTCCTTCCAGGTGGGAACCAGAGACCCCCGTGCTGCCACCTTACCCTTCGGCAGGCCGGGCGCAGACTAGAAGCAGGAAGCCAAGGCTGGAGGTGCAGAAGGGGGCCCTCACCCAGAACGTCCTCGAGGCCATCCCTCCACCTGCCAAAGAGGAAAAGGGGAGGGTCACCGAGGCCGCCGCGGGGGACAGGAGGCAGAGGGCAGCGGCTGGCTGAAGGCCTCTCTGGAGCCTCGGTCTAAAGGGTGGGCGCTGCCGTGCAAAGCCAGCCCCCGTCAGCCGCTGTCCATGCCCTGCGGGCAGGAAAACAACAGCCCCCCTCTCTGACGCTGTTCTCCCCACCTGTGGCAGTGGCCAGGGTGCTTTGCAGAGCTGAGAAGCATGGGCGGGAGGGGGGGGAGGGGGAGAGGGGGTTACAGTGGTGAGCGGGAGTTAGTTGTATCTCAGTAAATGGTTGGAAACGAAGAGCTTCTGCATCGGCTCTACTAGGCAAAATATTTGATTGGAATGCTTTTTAAGCAGCCTCGACGGGGTTCTTCCCATCACTCTTTTCAGCCCCTTCAGCAAAGCGCTCTGGCGGACGGCTCGCTCTGTCCGGGAAGGCTGCGGAGAAGACGGCCGCACAGCCGCGACTGGAGGGAAAGAGCTCCGGGAAGGACCTCTAATTAGACGGCGACTTCCACCGCCGAGAACCTCCGAGAGAGACCGCTCAGGACAAACGTTTGGGAAGCAGCTTATGCGTGACCCTGAAGTGACGGAAAGGCGCGCGGCGATGCATTTCTGGGATAAATAAGGCTGAAGCAGAAAAACGGACCCCTCAGGAGGGGGGAGGGGAAGACCCTTGCCTCTGCGGATGCCTGAGAAGAAGCAGCAGCAGCAGCAGCAGCAGCAGCAGCAGCAGCAGCAGCAGCAGCAGCAGCCATGCTAGTAGAAAAGGGGGCGTATTAAATGGCTGCCTTATTTACTACAGCGTCTCCCTCTGTGCGCCTAATTGTGCTGCTCGGTCTGTAGGTTGAGCTGTTTGCTGTAAGTCTTGGCAGCAACGCTTCCATCAACACCAGACCCGGCGCGACTGAGATGGGGGAGGAGAAGCGCAAGTCGCTCCTGGGGGGGAATGGGAATGATCGGGACCCCCCCCCCCCTTAGCTAAAGGAGCGTCAGGAAGGAGACACCACAAAGACAGAGAAACCGCAGACCGAGGGCGCACAGCGCACCTCCGGCTGCCTGGCTGGGCCCCCACCGACCCAAAGGCCCCCGAGACCCACATCCGGAACGGAGGCCACCGACCGCTGGCAGCCAACCAGCGCCGCGGTGCCTCGGCGGGTCAGGCAACTCCGCGGGTGGCTTTCAGGCCCCTGCACTGCACGCGGCGGAGGCAGCGAGGGCGCTCCTTGGTCCCGCCTAAGTCAGGGCATCTTGCCGGCGGGTGGACGCACCCCAGGAGGCTGCCCGGCTGCGCCCAGTGGCTCTGAGGAAGCTCCTTGCAGAGGGAGAAATGGGGGGCTGAGCTCCTTCCCGGCTGCCCTGGGCGCCAAGCAAAGGACCGACCCGCCTTGCTCGGGGCCCGACGTCCGCCCATGCAAGCCCGGGGACACGCCGCAACCTGCGCCAGGCTCGGGCCCTGCCTCTCCGAGTCGCCTCGAGGGCCGTGCAGCGGGGTCTCTGGGAAGCGCGTCCCGCAGACGTTTCAGTCGGAGCTCTCGAGCACAGAAAGGCCAGGCGGGCCCAGGGAGAGCGCGGCGGCAGCCGCTTCTCTGGCCCGCCCGCCCCAGTCCCCGGCCGGCGCGGAAGTCCCGAGCGCCCCGCCCCTGCCGCGCTACCGGGCATTCTTTCGCCCGCCCCCCACCCCGAGTTCTACACTGGCCGCCTCCGCTTGGATGGCGAGACCGGCCGCGGGGGGGAGCAGGTTGGCGTCGCCTGCCAGCGCCCGATCCCGACCCCGGTGCAGCACGCAGGCCCAGCGTGTGGCCGCCCCGCTTCCCCCTCCCCGCCAGCCCGCGGCTGCAGCCCATTAATTGGGCGGGCGGGCGCGAGCCCCGAGAAGGCGACGTGGCTGCGCAGCTCCCTCTCCGGGTGCCCCGCTGCATCCGAAGCCGCCCGGCAGAGGGGAGCTCCGCCAGTTGGTGCCGCCTCGGCTTTTCGGCGAGACCTCCCGCCGCCCGGCCCCTTGTCCTTCCCTGAAACGCGGGCGCGCGGCTGCGGCGGGCTTTGCCTCCCCCCATCGCGGTTTCCCTCGCAGCCTGCTGCCGGCGCTGCGGAGGCTGGGTGGGGTGGGAGTCTGCGAGGAAGGCGCGGGCTGCGGGCGCCGGTCGTGGGGGTCTCGCAGCGGCCGCCCGTTTCCGCATCTACCGAGCGGACTTTGGAAAGCGGCCCGCGCTCGGCCACCCTTGCCCTCCCCGCCGCCGCCACCCCCGGCCCAAAGCGAGGCGGCGGTCAGCGGCACCTGCCTGTCCTGGCGATCCGAGGCGCCCTCCAAGCGGAGGAAGCGGGGGCCGAGGCTTGGTTCGCCGTCGGAGCGGCTGTACGAGCACGTCCCCGCCGTCGTCGCCACCGCCGCCCGGTCTCGCTCCCGGCAGCCTCCGGCGCCGCTTCTGTCCTGGCAGGAGGATGGGAGCGGAGCGGACAGGGGGCCTGGCTAGGGAGAGGGGCGCGCGCAAGCCGGCCCTCCGTCGCCGCCGCTCTCGGGAGCTCTCTTCCTCCGAGCCTGGCGGGGTTGGGGCGGAGAGGCGCGGCGCGGCGCGGCGGGGAGATTTCTCCTCCCCGCGCGCCTCTCCCCCTCCCTTTCCCGGAGGGGGGCTTGGCGGTCGTAGGGGCGCCGGCAGGGAGAGCAGCACCTTCTCTGACCTGAATCGGCTGGTCAGGCGGAGGCAGACCGCGGCGCGAGCCCAGCAGGCGGCTCCGTCGGGATTAGCGTCGCTGGGGCCTCGCTGGGAAAAGGAGGTGGCCGGGCAGCCAGAGCAAGGCCGGCTCTTTCGTCCTGCGGCACCCGGGGGTCTCGCGCAGGAGGCGCCTCGCCCGGGTCACGCTCAGCGGTTCCAGCTGGAAGCGGTCCCGGCGTCGGGCTGTTGGAGAAAGGGGAGGCGTTGGGCAAGGGAGGGGCGGGAGCCCGGAGGCGGGGGCACCGCTTGCATTTGACACCCAGATGTGTGCAGCCAGAAAGCAGCAAGGGCTGGGCTAGCCGCATGGGGGTGGGGCGGGGCGCCCAAGGACCAATCAGCAGCAAGGCAAGAACCGGTGGCGGCCGCCTCCTCCGGGTGTCCGGCCTCCCTGTTTCGCAGGGAGAGCTGCTCCCTCCTTTCTCCCTCCGCGGGGGAGCAAGCGTTTGTGCACCAACCCAGTGGGGCGGGGGGGCTTTCCGTCTCGCGGTTCCCTTGACCCACGTGCTCCGACGTACCGGCCGGGGTTGCTTTGCTGTGCAGAGTTCCCCCAAGCGCCCCGCCACAGCGCCCCGTGCACGGGCTTCCCGGGGGGCGGCAGGGCGGGCCGGGCCGGCAATGGGGCAGCGCCAGGAAGCGCCCGACCACGGCTGCCTCCTCTTCGCCCCTGATCTCTTTCCAGACCAAAGGGGCCAACTGGGAAACGGGAACTCCGGACTTGCTGCACGCCAGGCTCTCGCCCTTCCCGCCTTAATTAAGCAGGATTCAAAAATTAATTAACAGGTTTCTTAAAAATAACTTCTCGGAACATTCACACTTAAGCCCTGGAGATTTGGGTCAAGGGTTTGCATTGTCATGGGAACAATCGCTTCTGCCTTGTGAGGGCGACTGCATGGACTGGCCTTCTCGGGGGCTTCTCCCGTTTGCTCAGGACCGTCTGCCTCCCTCGATCTGGGTGGGCCGAGACGCCCGGAGCGCCGCCTGCGGGAGACCTGTCCCAGGCGCAGAGCAGCCCGTCCTCCTCGGGGGTTCCAGACCGGCCCCGAGGCGCAGCCGGAGCCCAGCTGGAGGCCGCGAGGAGGCAGCCCCGCCTGAGGGACGCCCGGTCAAGGAGGGGCCTCAGCCCGCTCCCGAAGCCTCTTCCCCTCCCCAGCCAGCGCCAGGGACGGATCTCAGACCTGCCCCGGCTGGCGGGGCCCTGCTTCTGCACCCTGCCTTGGAGGCCTCGCCCAGGCCTTCCTGCTGCTTCCCTGGTGCCCAGCTGGAGTAGGTCCCTGCGAGGCCCTCGCGCGCACCCCCTCCCCTATTAAGAAGGAGATGACGCAACTCGGGACTGGCTGCTTCTCTCGCCCCGCCCCCCTGCACACGCATCTCTGAGCGGCTTTCTTTTCTGTTGAGCTGCATTGTCAAAGCTCATCGATGCCAAGAATTTCGTTAGTCCATCTCCATAGCAACCCATTCTCAGCTTCACTCAGATGGATCCCACCCGACCATGGTGGTCTGGAAGACGAATCCGCATCCCACCCTCGATTCTGAATAGCTGGTGCTCCACATTTCTCAAGGAAGAAAGTCCGCGTGGTGCAATTATAAGTTAAAGAAAACTCTATGGGGGTTTCATTGCGCGTCCAACTCCGTCTCCGCTCCCACAATCTGGAGGAGGGTCCGTCGCTTCCGAGGAAGACCGGCCCCGCCCTGGAGCAGACAGTGTCTGCGCTCTTTTGGAAGGCGGCATTCTAAAATGCAGCCGAAGGGTTTGCCCCAGAATACTAGTTTTTGTTACAGACATTTGCAACAATTCTTGGTTCGAGTTGCAAACACGCCTCATCTGCATTGAAGGCCGTGAGCGGGGGGGCTCTGCCGCGGCTCCCCATCAGGCCCCAGGCGCGACGGTCTGGGGCTGTTCAAGGGAAAGGGAACCCCGGAGCCAGCTTCTCTTTTCCCAGCCACCTCGCGAGGCTTCCCGGCGCCCCCCAGGCCCTGCCCCTCTTGAGCCAGCGGCTCTTCTGCGGAAGGGGGAGGAGGAGGAGGGGCCCTTCCGCGCCTTCCGCTGAATCAAGCTTCAGGAGACAGCAGCTTCGGTGTAGGGGATTCTGCTGCCCTCTAGTGGCCAAGATGCATCCTGTCAAGGCCCAGTAAAGCATAGCCAACAAAGAAAAACAACCATCGTCTGAGGAAGCGCAGTTCTCCCAGGGACTGCAGACGAGTATTTAGCAGTCCATTTACTGCCATAGCCTGACGCGTGGCATGCGTGTGAAAAACGAACCAAGCACCAGGAGAATCACAAAGTGGGGCGGGAGGGGCCTTCTGAAGAGCTGAAGCTAGGGCGGTGGCACCAGCGTGCAGCAGCCGAAGGCAGAAGGGCACCCTTGTGCCAGTCCACGGTCTCATTCACAACGCAGCTTCCTCTTCCTCTGGCAACTCCTGAGAGTGAGAAGAAAGGACTGCCGGCTAGACTCTGCAAATAGGTTAACCCCGGCAGGATAGAAAGCGCAATATTGTAGGTGATCTAGTGAACAAGCGTTGTGTGTAATCACAAAGCAGATTGCAGAAAGAAATCGAAAATTTGGAACTGATTTGAAAAGCATAGTTGAAATGCTAGGAATGGCAGGAGAAATCCCATTTCCATGGTCAGGAATCCACAGGAATATGGTGGAATAAAAATTAAGCAAGTACATGCATCTTACAGCATTGGTTCTTGAATATTAATGACATTATGATTACAATTTGCAGTTTAGTGATGAGAGATGGAGACTGGTCTCTGCCTCCTCTCTTCCTAACTTTGGTTTCCAGGCTGGCTCATTCCAATTCTCCCGAGAACAATACATTTAATAGTCTAGACTGAAAAGGTACTCAGAAGTGCCTTTTGTTTCTTCTGCCTCTGTGACGCCCCCTTTGTCTGGAAATCAGAAGACAGGCTCTTCTCCTCTACGGGTGAGTCCAGCTCATGTCCCGGCTTTTTTAAAGGCTTAAAAAGTTTGTGAAGAAAGTAAGTCACAGAAGGAAGTTTGAAAAACAGCACCAGACCCAGATCTCTGAGAATGTCTTTCCTGGATAGTAACGTTTATTCCGTTCAGGCAGCAGAGTTTCCGGTTTTGTAACGCATGTGAGGTAATGTGCTAACAGGGCCACATTACTCTGATGTAGCAGGGATGGTGTCAAAGGATAAACCTCCCCAGTTTAATGTAGATGTTGTGTATAGGTGTGTATGTACGCTTACATTCAAGAAAAACGTCACAGTTTAAGACCTCATTCAGCATTTGTGCTGGTTCAGTTTTCATGGTGGATTGTTTAAACCAGAGGGCTGGTTGTCTAAACACTGAATGGCACCAAGAACCGGGAGAAGGCCGAGCGATGGTGGATCCGTCCTCCAGAATACCTACGATGCACCTACGATGTACCAGGGATAGACACGGCAGCCCCCGGGCCTCAGTCCAAATCCTGCTCCGGAGCAATTGCGGCTCCTCCCAAGTGTAAGGTGCCCTCCTACATAGACACCGCACCAGCCTCTACCACAGGCCGCATTCAGCAATGGAGTCTGACATCTGCAGGTGCTTGCAAAACAGAAAGACCCGGGGCTTTCTGCCAAGAACTCATCCAAACCACAAAGCCACACAATCACATTAAAAATATATTTTCCAAAATGCAACTTTTCTAGCACCCTGGTTTAGACTTTAAAAAACCTAGCGAAATCAATGCATTCTGTCTAATTTATTGCTGAATGTTACCAGAAATTGATCAGGACAGTTCCGAATGTTGTCCCCGTTTTGGGATCCTGCAGCACATGTCCAATTGCAGGAATCTGAGCCCGTGGCATCACCCTAGAATGACAATGTTAGGGACCTAGAGTCGGAAAGAGGCACGAAAGCCCCCAAGTCCCGATCATTAGCAAAGGGGGGGTTATCATCCCTGCATGCTGACACTTCTCCGCCTGCCCGTCCCTGAGTCCCTCTCTTGGGCCCGCTTTGGTATGGTTTGTTTCCTGGAATCCTTGGTAAAATATGGCGTCCAGAAGGGGAATGTTTCCAGGTGGGGAATGCAAACACTGAGCACAGGGGTCCCATTTCCATGCACCAAGACTGCCCCATCGCGCACACATGGGCAGGAGACTGAAAATTGAATTCCTGCACAGATCAGTATTTGAACCAACAGCTTTAAACCTGTGAGATTGTCATGTTTGCTGAAGATGATCAGTGGTTTAGGATATCAAGTGAAAAGGGGGTGTTGAAGGGTTCCCAAAGGATATTCCTACATGAGATGAATGGGTTTAAGAGTAAAAGGTTAAAGATGCACTAGTGCAAAGTGATGTGTGGTGGCACACACTCACAGAAAAATCCCAAACTTTCCATATACTTTAATGGGATTTGTGCTGGCCAGTCAAGAAGGGAATCTTGCAATCATGGCACACACTTTGATAAAATCCCAGTTCAGCACATGGCCGCTATGAGAAAGGGCAAATCCTGGAGGCTGAAAACAGAGCTGCCCATCCTGGTCCGCGGCGAGGCTGTGGCGGGAGCGCAGCCCCTGCTCTTTAGGAAAGGGAGTGTGGAACCAGGCGGAGAGCCAGGGACTCCCGCAACGGGGACAGTTGGCCTTGGAATGGGTGCAGACACAGACTGGGGCCCACCACACCGTGCTCGGCACGGAGAGCCCAGCGGTGGACGGAGGTGTTTTTCTCCTTCTCCCACCATGTTAGAATCTGAGGCCACCCCGGGAATAAGAGGGAGGGAGATTCGGGACTTGCAGAAGAGTTTCTTTTCTTATACCCGGGGCATATAGCCTAACTCTGTGGAATCCTCCACCAGCATCCGGGGGCGATCCTAGAGGTGTAATGGGCAGGCTCAGGAGGTTCAGGCAGAGAGGTTGCTCTTTACAGCTCCCTTAATGGCAAAATATGAGGAGAGGCTGAAGGGAGGCCTTGGGGGCACTTGGCCTCGCGCCTTCCACCAACCCGGCCGCACAAGCCAAACTCTCCTGGAAGAGCAACACCCAAAGGGAAAAGGAGCAGCCGAAGGAGAACCAGCTGATGCCCCCTGGAGGGCCAGCCAGGCAAGAGCAGCCGGCCTTTCCCCCCAGCTGGACACTGAATGCTTATTACCTCCCCCCCCCAATTTCTTGGGGGGGGGCTGAACTTTCTGCCTGGGGTGTGAGGGGGGAGGACTAACGTGTGTCCCAGACTCATGCTCGGGTACCTTCTCCGCAGTGGCGCTACACAGCAGCATGTCCTGGACACCAGTTGTGGGGAAGGGCTGGCTGTGCTCAGGCCTGGGAGCTTCCCCAGGGTGCCGGTGGCCCCTGGGCAGCTTGGGAGGCTGGGGTCGGTCAGCTCCCCTTCTACCTGCAGGGCCTTCCAGTGGAGACTGTGCTTTTGAAAATGGGACACTTAATTCTAATTTTCTGAGATTGTGAATTTAGGATTTTCATGAGCTGTAAGCCATAATCGTCACAATTATGACAAATCAAAGCTTAAACTATCTCGCTGTGCATGTAACGAGTCTATCGCATATATTAGTTTCACCTTTTAAGTTGCATTACTGAAATAAATGAACTTTGCACGATATTCTAATTTTTTGAGTTTCACCTTGAAACAGGATCATTTGTCTGTATGTTCATAATCATGATCATTTGTATATATAGGCATACATAGACCTAATCAATTAAGTATATAAGCATAGGATACATTCATAGTCTTAAAGAACATAACATTCACCATGTCTTGTTGTAAAGTGTGGATAAAAACCATTTCATTTTGTCAGGACACCCTCCACACTAACCCTGTCCTCTGAATTAGCAGCTTAGTAGGTTGATGACATGAGGGAAGAAACTGTCCTCGTGTCTGAGGGGAGAAGTTCGCACAGATCATGTCTAGGGTGTGATGAGTCCATAATCATTTCCCCCGCTCTCCTTTTGGATCGTTCAGTGTGCAGATCTTCAATGGAGGGGAGTTTTGTAGCAAAACGTTTTTCCACGGTTCTAATTATTCTTTGAAGTCCGTGTTGATCTCGTATTGTTGCATTGCCAAGCCAGACAGTTATTGAGGTGCAGATTACGGACTCCGT
The DNA here is from genome assembly GCA_032468095.1 of Pareas carinatus. NCBI lineage: Eukaryota > Metazoa > Chordata > Lepidosauria > Squamata > Pareidae > Pareas > Pareas carinatus. The sequence continues at coordinate 1,091 of JANHFO010017196.1, read as the reverse complement.
GATTCCTCTGCAGAACTGAGTCAGCAGCTTCTTGGGCAGTCTGAGCTGAGTTGTCTCAGAAAGAAGATTCTTTGTTGTGCTTTTTTAATCACATCTTTGATATTGGCTGACCATTTTAGACCTTGAGATATTGTACAGCCCAGAAATTTGAAGGACTCTGTTTTTGTTACTGTGTTGTTTGATATTGTGAGAGGAAATAGAATAGACTGGTTTCTTCTAAAATCAGCTATCAGTTCCACAGTTTTGAGTGAGTTCAGTTTAAGGTTGTTCTTCTCGCAGCACAAGGCTAGTTGTTCAATTTCTTGTCTGTAGGCAGATTCGTGGTTGTCTCAAATGGGGCCAATCACTGCTGTATCATCTGCAAATTTCAGTATTTTGACTGAGGGGTCTTTCGAAGTGCAGCCGCTGGGATATAAGGAGAAGTGGGGAGAGTAGACAGCCTTGAGGGGCTCCTGGACTGATTTTACAGGCGTTGGATGATATTTTATTTATTTATTTATCTATTTTATTTATATTTATTTATTTTTTTAGATTTAGATTTAGATTTATTTTCCTAGCTTCACCTGCTGCTTCCTGTCTGTTAGGAAGCTTGTGATCCATTTGCGGGTGTGGTCAGGTACCTTTAGCTGAGTCAGTTTGTTTATAAGAATATCTGGAATAACAGTATTGAATGCAGAACTGAAGTCCACAAAAAGGATTCTTGCATACGTTTTTGGGTGATCAAGAAGCTGGAGTATGCAGCGTGGTGTCATATTAACAGCATCATCTGTCGATCTGTTTGCATGATAGGCAAATTGCAAGGGGCCTAGTAGTTGGTTTGGGGTAGTTTTCAGGTGGACCATCGCTCATTTTTCAAAGGTTTTCACAATTACTGATGTCAGCACGACTGGTCTGCAGGCCAGGGAACCAGCATCATGCATCAAAATGTAAGAAAGGTGGAAAAGGCAATAATCCAGCGTGGTCTGAGGAGGCGCCCCGCCCTCCCCCTCACGGCGACTTCTGGAAAGGACATAGGGGGGGGGGGGCACACCAGAGAGGGGCATTTTTCTGAGGACAAAAATAGGTCCCTCCCAGCTTGGGAGAGGGAAGGT
>JANHFO010017142.1:0-12397 GCA_032468095.1 Pareas carinatus | reverse complement strand
TAAGGAAAGAAAAGGGATTTAAAAGTCCAAATTTAAATCTTCCACTTTAAATTTCTTTAAGAATCAGTCTTTTCTTTTGGGTATAAAATCCAGTAATTTTAAATAGCTAGAAAGCGCTTCCGCTTTAAACAAGGGTTTTCACTAGTTCAAAGCTCTCATAACTTTCGCTTTCACACCCTTCAGCTTCTAGCCAGTGCCATCTTTGACACTTTGTATCTTTCACTGTCCTTTAGAAGGAAACTTTTTAACCAATGAGTTAAGTTTCAGAAAAAAGTACTTGCCAGGAATCCTGCTCCTGCTCCATCTGTTCCAGTATACTGTAGTTTTAAAAAATCTGGTGCAGAGATGGTCGTGACGCTTCGTTCTGCTTTCAGCAGAATCGTCCCAGATGCGGAGCTTCTGTCAGATCTCCCTGAGGAGCTCTCACCCTTTCAGCCCCAGAAATAAATTCAGGGGCCCTAGGGGAGCTCTACCCCGATCTGACTGCTCACCTTTCCCTCTTCTCCCGGGGGAAAGGCTTTCCAGCCATCAGACAGCTGATTTCGAGCTGTCAAAACGGCTTTATGCGATCGTGGGGCTGGCGGACTCAAAGAGTCCATCTTACAACGTCTGCGGCGCTACTGGAAGTCTATTATTTGTACTTTTTGTAGCCACAATTCTAATTCATTCTGTCTATATTTCATCTTATTTGCCTATGACCATAGTTTATTTTATATCTTCTGTAACACAACATTCCATTTATAGTAAAAAGAAAGACAATCATTTTATCTAGTTAGGTTTCAACCATAAAATTCTAAATATACAAAAAAATTCCAGAAATAACAGTAACCCTTCCACCAATCAAACAACAACAATCACAGTTTGAATTAAATTCCAGACTAAAAATTTAAATATACATACTAATCATCTTTTACATTCCAGATTCTTCTGTCTATTTAACAATACTTTCTTTTCTCTTTCTATCTAAAAAAGTTTTTTTACCTAAGTTTGTTTTATTTTTAATAATCTTCTGCTAAGTTATAGTTTCACATATTGTTTAAACTTTTTATAGCAATATTTCTGATTCATTCTGTCTATTTTCCATATTCCAATGCCTTTTTAACTAGAATTCTTACTGTTTGGGAGTATATCTTATTCAATTTCTGCATTCTTTTGCTTACTAATTTTTAAATACCACTAACCTACTATTTCTCTATGGTAAAGATAAAAACAACCATCTTCTCTAGTTTAAAAACAGAAAACAGAAAAAAGAGTTCTAAATATATATCTTGTTCATAAGTTCAATTTTAACTGCCTATTTTCCAACTTTAATCATTTTTAAGTTTATACATTGTATATAACATTTATGCCTTCAATTCAGTTTCCCCCATGAAATTATTACTTGGATTTGCTTTCATTAGCATTTCAATGCATTTTATAGGAACAATTCTAATTAGTTCATTCTTTAACTCATACCTCCACCTAATATCCATTTGCCTATGAATTTATTTTAGTTATCACCTTTCATCCAATGCCTGTTTGAGTGAAATCCTGTCCATCATACATCTCCACTGTTCCCGTCTTCTTTTCCCCTCCATCTTGGCTTCTCCTCCGTCTTGCCTCCAGAAAGCCTTGCCGTCGTTTTTTAGAATTGTTCTTTCTAACCAATATTCTTCTTGGAGGTATTCGAGACTTTAATTTTTAAGTCCTGTTTTTTGGAGGATTTTCACTGGCTTTTCTGCTTAAAAGTTTTAAAGTTCTTTTTGTCTATTTTTTTTTGCTTTGTTACTTCTCTGTTTATTTTGTCCATTATTCTGCTGTTCTCCCGTTTTGTCTATCACATCCTGCATTTTTTTGGTTAACTTTTCAAAGTATGCATTCAGTTTTTCCGTTGATATTCTCATTGGCTGTTGTACTACCAATATATTTTCTTGAATGGATTCTGTTTCTTTTTGTACCTTTGTAGGCTCAGATTTTTCCAATTAAATGTCAGTGGAAGTGTTCTCCACTGTTTTTTTTAAAGAATTTTTTTATCATTTTAACAAAAACAAAAAACAAGGTGATTAAACACTTCGATCAACATTAACCAGCCGGGTATAAATTTTTGCATATCTTTCATCAATACTAATTAATCTCACTAATACAATTTCACACCTACTTCTTCCATTTCCTGTCTAACCATCCATAAAAACAATTCCACATTTTGAAGTGGATTCTTTTTTGTCCTTCGACATCAGAGTCAATCTATCCATCTCTGCACAGTCCAAAATTTTTCTAATTATTTCTTCATTCTTCTAATTTTGTGCAAAAACAATCCTAGCTGCTCACAAAATGTGTACAATCAGATATGCATATTATTTATTAAATTCTTCTGGAAGGATACCTAACAAAAATAGTTCAGATTTGAAATTTATCTTTTTTCTTGTCAGTTCTTATATAAAAAATACCCATGTATTTTTTTCCAATACTTTTCAGCACACGTCCACCACATATAATAATATGTACCTGTATTGTCTTTGCACTTCCAACATCTATCTGACACTCCTTTACACATCTTATACTATTTATATGGTGTCATATGCCATCTATAAAACTTCTTATACAACTTTTCTTTATATGCTGTAGCTTTGGTCATCCTAAAAATTTTCCCCCATAAATTCTGCCATCTATCAGTATCAATAGGATACCCAAAATTTCTGGCTTCCTCTTCTTCTTCTTTTTTCCTCATCCTTTTCTTTCATCTTCTTCTTTGCATCCAGTCTTAAACATATTACATAATACAACATATAAATCCTTAATATCTATTATAACATTTATCTATGTTTTAACATCAAACTTAAAAAAAATTCCTTGATTTTCCCATTTCTAATTCAGCTTTCCCTTAAGTGGGTGTTTGCCTAATTTAATGATTAATTTCCCTTATCATTCTCAAAGCCTTAATAGTGCTTCTATCTTTCTCATCATTACATAACTCATCGTACATTATTAATATATTAATATATTCAATACATTCATTTTATAACTCTATAATCAATTCCATATTTATGCATGTTATAGATCCATAACAAATCAATAATTAAATCAATATCTTTATGTTTGTTCTTCCTTTCCCTTCTGTCTATTTTTATTTCATATTTAAAATCTCACTTAATTTATCTATCTATTCAATCTATCTCCCTAATAATTACAGAACAAGTCTTGTTTTTCATACATTCATTTTATATCTATCTATTTATTCACAGTTAAGCCTACAACATGCAGTAACCTATGATATTTTACCATTTTTCCTTTGACACATTAAACAAATACTACTTAATTCCTCATACATTATCAATATATTCATTTTATATCAATTCATACCTAAGCATATCACTTATAGAGATAGAGCGGAAGGAATTCTTCCTTCTTTCCCATATCTTCAAAATCTAAGTATGTCAAACCTCTTTTCTCTTTTGGTTATATTAGTATTTGTATATTCAATGTATTTTTTCCACATTTTGCATTTCTATTTTTCATATATACAACAAGCACTACTTAACACCTCTTACATTATCAAAGCATTCATTTATAAATTCCATAAACCATCCCCTATCTTTAAAAATCATTTCACAATATTTATCTATTTTCATTTCATATTCAAAATCACACTTTGTTTTTATTCTATATCATTTTCCAAATATCTTTCTTAATATTTATATTGATAGTATCATTATTATTTATTCATTGTTTTCCCCCCATAACCTCATCACCAAAGATTCCATGTCCTTTAATCATGATCCTTGACTTTCCCTTCATCATCAACCTTGTTTTGTAAATAAAGAAAAGCCCTTTTTATTTTAGCCTGTGCCTCTTCTGATCATTAAATCCAAACCCAGCACTTTTAAGATTAAATTCCTCATTCTCTTAATTTCTAACTCTATCCTTTCTCTCTGACCCCACCATCTAAATAATGCTCTTCCTCTCCCCATTTCTCTTTGCTTGATTCCCCCCTTTTTTCTCTCACCGTTTCTTTTTCTTCCTTCCTCTCTATCTTTCTCTCACCAACTATTTGGCCCTTATTTTAAAAATGTTTCTTTTCATCTTTTTTTTCTTTGAAGAGGTATCCAGTCTCTTTGCCTTTTTAAATTTCAGCCTCTTTACTTCTCTTCCCTTAATTCTTTGATTACTCTCCTTTTTCTTTCTTATCTTTCTTCATTCGTTGTTCTGAAATAATTCCTTTTTCCGGTTCCAGCATCTCTTTTTTATTTCTTGTTCATCCTGTAAAGTGGCAGTGTCGATCCCAACGTTTACGCAATTGCTCCAATTGTTACAAGGTTTCTCTAAAACATTCCTGTGTAATTCCCATTTTTTTAAAAAAATTCAAAATTCAAAGTCTAATTTTAACCACTATTCAACTTTATTGTCCACTTTTCACATCTTTATTTTCAATCTTTTCTTAAAATATCACCCACTGCATTTTATAATATTATTTTTGCACCATTTATTTTGTAAACAATTACAGACAGCCAGTTTTTCCTTTCTTTATCAATCCATCTTGCTTCCCAGTAACCAAAATTGTATTTTTAAACTTAATCTACATATATAATTCATTCTCAGTTCAGGCAGCTTTCTTCCAATACTTTGCTTTCCTCTTACTGATCCTTTTAATTCCCTTCACATTTCATTTACCTTTTCTTTAATCACCATGAGGTTAATTTCTCACAGTCTTTCTTCTTCAGGCCAGAATTTGAGAAAGGTTTCTGAATTTAAAACTTAAACTCTTCTTACCAGGCTGGATGTATATATTTGAAGTAATCATCAATTCTGACTTCTCCTTCTTCTTCTTTGTGCGATGTTATTGCTCGAAGCGCAGCTTGACCTTATTGCCGCAGCATTCCAGACTGTCCCAAAATGGTGCTAAGCTCCGATCTCCCCGCTGGAGATTGGGAGCTGGAAAACGGGATCCAGGAACAAGACCGCCACCCCGTTCAACTCTCCCGTCGCGCTCCCTCTTCAGACGCCTCTACAGGGCGTCCTAGGGCACTACCGTGCCCCCGAACCAGGAGAATCTGAGGCATCGGTGACCAGAACCCTGAGTGCCTCACCGAGACAGACCGGAACCGAAAGTCTCTGTTCAAAATTTCTAATGTCAAAATAAATAATAATGGAGATATTGGACAGCCTTGTCTCGTGCCCTTTTCTATCTCAAATTTCTTTGTTAATTCTCCATTAACTATTATTTTCGCTGATGATTTATCATAGATAGTCTTGATCATCTTTGTAAAATTCCACCCAAAATTCACCACTTCCAGCTGCTGAAACAAGAACTGCCAAGAAAGGTTATCAAAGGCCTTTTGAGCATCCAGAAACACCAAAGCTAGTTGGCTCAGAGTATTCTCCACTCTGACAGCTCAGTGTCTCTCTTTGTTTCTTAAAAGCCAGTCTTTCTTTCTTTGATCTTCTATAAATATATTATTCCACACATTTGAGTATATTAGGAGTATTGTCCAGGCTTAGCAATATTTCCAATCTCTAGTCTGTTTTGTTTCAGTCTTTTAAAAGTAATTTTTGCGATCCGGATAAAACTTTCTCATCTGTTTTAATCTGCCTTTTTTTTTCCTTTTCAGAAAAGGCTTTTCTTTTTTTCTTTCTTAGAATCAGGGTACACTATTCTCTTTTAAAATAAGGGTTTTAGGTTTGCTCACCCAGCTTGATGTTTGCTAATATTTGTTTTTCTGTGGTTCGGATGTTAAACCGTACCACTGCTCATTCTTCGCTACTCCTCTGCTGCTAGATGCTGCCCAGGCAGCCATCCAATTAGGTCTTCAAGGGGTTTTTCCGCTTCCCAAGATTGGCCACCACCTCATCTTGGATCCCCGGACATCCCCCTTCTTTCATTGTCTCTTCAGGGCGACTAGGTCCTGAAACAGACCCGATCTACTGGATGTCAAGCAATTTGGTCTGGAGCTTTCCGGACTTACCGCCTGTGTTCACCACACCGTGCACTAGAAGTCAAGCTAAACCTCTTCCAAAAGCAGAGATAGGTGGTTCCTTCTCCTTCTCTTACTTGTCCTCCTCTGTTTGTAAATCCTGTGGCTATTAGCAGAACAGTTTAGGGCCAAATTCTGGGGAGACTGGGGAATGATTATCAAAAAGGCTGGATCCAGAGAGGGCCTCTTAAGGAAAGACAGACCAGACCTGATTGTGCCTTAAGGCTGCAGGTGTAACCCCAGAGAGGTGTTCTGGTTACCATGTCCCCACCTGTATCCTACAAAAGAGGCCAGGAGGGGCACGAGTCATACCTGCACTGATCATGTTAGTGGGTGTCCTACCCGCTTCCTTGGAGCCCACAGCCCCAAAGGAATCCAAGCAGCATGGCAATGTGTTACTCAGTCAGCATTCTGGACTCTGCCTGGTAAATCAAAGGAGGTTTCTTGGCAAAGTACTGTGCAGAAGAGGCGGAGAGGAGAGATAGGTTGCCAGCTGTAAGGCTGCCAGTGCAATAAAGTATGCTTTGCTCTCTTACCTTCTCAATGTAGGCTCAAATCAGTTCATACCCATGTTTGTTTAAATTGACTTCTAGTCTTTCTCTTCCAGTGTATCAAATATTACTTTGGTCATCTCGTCTTCCACAGCTCATCAGAAAACAAAGGAGCACCTCAAGATCAGCGCCCTGAGAGTTGGGGGCAATTCTGTCAAAAGCAGTTGGTTGCCTCCTGATGCCAGAGGCCAACCAGGGAGTTGACAGAACTGCCTGGCAATTCACTAGGGAACTGCTGAGCCCCCCCCCCCCCCGGGAAACCCTCCCAATCCCTCATGCTCCTGCTGCCCTGTTAGTTCCTGACTGTCAGTGAGTCTCAACAGGGCAAGAAGTTCAAAAGGCTAGATAGAAGGCCCTCCAGATCCAGACTAAAGCAAATACAAGGTTCAAAGTTTATCCATCCTTAGGCCAGAGATTAGCTGGAACAAACCCTGGTCCTAAATCTCAGGGCATGGAAAGTCAACTAAATGTTGAAAGACAAGGAAATGCCACATCAGCCCAAAGACAAGGCAAGACTGGCCTATACATCAGGAGATTATCCAGAGCCTTCCTAGGATCCAAGGCTAAATATAGTCATTTGCACACTGACATTTAGAAAACAGGACCCCTGGTCACAAGGAAGGTCAAATACAATCACTGCCACTCCTTCCCACCAGCATGACTTTGAGACTGTTGTTTAGAACCTGAAACCAAAGTATCTCTGAACTATCATCAATCTTAGCCAGTCGGTTTGGTAATGCCCTCCTGTTCCACTACTCATCCACAGCCACATCATGAATGAACATAGGAAGAGGAGGAAGATATAAACATCAGGCAAACAGCACACCTTTGTCCCTCAGCTTTTTGTATCTCATAGAACATTTAAACACATATTGTCACCTAGAAGCCAATAAAAGTGATAGATTTCTTGTGAAATTACCAGCTTTTTATAAACTTGATAGCCATCTGTTCCCTAATCGTTATCAATCCAGAACCTTTCATAAGTAACATCCAAGGCTTTGGGATGCTTTTCCCCGTGTTTTCCTGACCCTGCTCTTTGCAACTCTTGCTGATTAAATGAAACCCTCTTTGCCCTGTCATGGAATCAGAGGACACATGGACCTCGGGGATCTCTTCAGAACTAGATCTTCATTATGAATGTACAAAACAGCTCATTGTATACTTATCCATTTCCCAAAGGGGTCTCTGGACAAAATGGCAGCTTTCACATAACATGCTTGACCCAAATAAACCAGTATTAATATTGATAAAATAAGCAGTATCCACTCACGGTGCTAATCTATGCATTTGCAGGAATAGAATATTACCCAGTAAGCAGATTAAGCCCATGTTATATGAAGGTAGCTACAGTGATTTTGAAGCTACATCCTATCAGTGCTTGGACTGCAGAATTGAGAACAAGATTCGGAAAAGAGACCTGGAGTGAAAATTAGGGCCTAGAGGTGCTGAAGTTGTTATACTCGGTTCTTACGCATTGAAGAAGAGGTTGTAAAAAGAGTAACAGATTTATTGCAGAGAAGCAAAGGCATATCATACAGCAAGCAGGAACATGCACAGTCAGCAAATACGGCTGTGTCACAGGCTTATATGCAGAATGGCCTCTAGGAGGCAGCCAATAGGCAATTAGACATTTTCCAGCATGAGCGATCCCTGGAGACAGTCAGTCTGGGCCTGTTCAGGCTTCAACTACTTTAGGGCAATGACTAAGCAGAACAACCTTAAGCTCAATATATTACAGAAGGAAAATGGCTGTTGGCACTTGTTCACTAGGCTCGAGCTTTATTTAGGCTATGGACTTCTCTGTGTGTGAGCAGAGATCTTGAATGCGGGTGACTGCCTCTGCCAGGGTCTGAGTTTACAAGGCCCAAGAGAGGACAGAAATTGGCCAGCCAAGAGGTCTGCATGCAGAACTAGGGCCTGCTACTTTCATTGGAAGCAAATTAGTCCCTTCTGCTCAGAGATGTGAGAGAACATTCAATGAGTTATACAAGATCCTTTGGCAAAGACAATAGCCTGAAGTCAGGTTCTAACAGCTCTGGAAGACGAAGACTTTCTGGGGATGTTGCGGAGGCAAACAAGCTTCCAGGTCTGGGGTGGTTTGGCTTATTCCCAGAGGCTTAGGGCCATCACAGGGCAGGGAGCTGGGAGGGTATCAAGATCATCTGAAGTTTTTTCTTGTTTGCTTATATTTTAAGCATTGTAAAAACTATTTCAGTCATTTGGTGATCTTTCTGCTGAAAGTCCATGGTGTGGTTTTCACTATTCACAGCTGAGCACCAGAAACTGCCAAGCTACAAAGGCAGCTCCTTTGCTTATCTCATAGGTCTGAAAGTAGGGATGGGCAAGCTGTGTGTGTGTGTGTGTGTGTGTGTGACAAATACCATTGCCCAAGAAATTCTGAGCTGTCAGTTTGAAGATCCTGTGAAATCTTCCACAGTAGCCTCCTATTACAGTCTTTCTTCTGAAAGAAAAGGGACAATTGGTGAGTCAACTGAAATTGATGAAAGGCATCTCAGGATCATGTTGCTACTTCAGAAGCATTCAGGGGAAAAAAAGATGGCTCTAAATCTGGCCCTCAGTCACACTCAGAACTGGGTGACCAGAACGCTTCCTCTTTTGCCTTTCAGCTGACATCAGAGTCAGAATCAGAATCAAAATCTATTTTGCCAAGCGTGTCTGGACACACAAGGAATTTGTCTCGGTGTACATGCTCTATACTTACATACATACAATAAACAAACTGCGATTACAATCATAAGATACATTCATAATCATATTCATCTTGTCATGTACGTATAAGCTGCAATTGACAAACCGCGATCTTAATCATGAATACAATCACAAGCTACATTCATCAAGTCAAAATAAGAGTACTAAATGAAGATGTAAGCAACAAGTTAATTGACATACAATTAAGAGAATGGGTAATAGGTAATAGGCAAGATGAGAAGGTAATAATATATTCCTACTAGATAATTTAGCAGTGTTGTATAAGTTAGTTATTTAGTAGGTTGATGACAATGGGGAAGAAACTATCCTTGTGTCTAGTTTATTTATTTATTTAGATTTATATACCGCCCTTCTCACGAAGGACTCGGAACAGTGTACAGAAAACATAAAAATTTAACATTGAACCTTAACAATATTTACAAAATATGGGATAGATTGCGCGGATCCGGGAGGGTCTGGACTCTGACTGGCATAGTCCAGATGGAGTGACGGAGGCAAGTCTTGAGACGGTTTGGGATGAGTTTGAGATCGTTGCGCCCGAGGACATGGACAGGATCCTGGGTCAACTGAAACCTACCATGTGAGTCCCTTCTGGTGAAATGGAGCTGTGGGGAGAAGAGGGGCTTGCTGATTGCATACCTGGCTTCCTGCCACGTGACAGCAGCTCTGCCCGAGCTGCTCAATGTCATTGCTGATGTGGTGGTTGAGACTCCCAGGCTTATGGTCATGGGAGAGTTCAACCTGCCATCAGTGGGAGAGGCATCTGAGGTAGCCCGGGAGTTCATGGCTTCCATGGCGGCCATGGACCTGACCCAGGTAATTCAGGGTCCTACTCATGAGGGGGCCATATGCTCCATCTGGTTTTTATCTCAGAGCAGTGGGGGGGATGATCTGCAATTAGGGGATATAGTGATAGGACCCTTGTCATGGTCCGATCATTTTCTCCTTCTGCTTGACTTTCTGTCCACCACACCCTGTCGCAGAAAGGCAGAACAAGTTAAATGGTTCCACCTCAGGCGCCTGATGGAACTGGAGAGATTCCAGTGGGAGCTTGGGGCTTTTCCTGAGGTCTTGTCTCACGGCTCCACCGAGGAACTGGTGGCCACCTGGAACAGGGTGGCTGGTGGCGCCTTGAATCAGGTCGTGCCTTTGTGGCCTCTGACCCGGTGCCGAATCAACCCAGCTCCGTGGTTTTCAGAAGAGCTGAGGGAGATGAAGTGCCAGAAAAAATGCCTAGAGAGCAGTTGGAAGGTGAGCCACTCTGAATCGGATTGAACCCTGGCGAAGTTACATGTAAGGACTTACCTGGGGGCAATCAAGGAGGCAAAGTGTCGCCACTTCACCGCAATTATTTCATCAGCAGGTAACCGCCCAGTCGCCCTTTTTAGGATGACCCGCTCCCTCCTACATGTGGGAGCACGGGAGGACCCCTTGGAGGGCTGTGTTGAGGATTTTGGTTCTTATCTGCATGACAAAATCGATCAGATTCAGAGGGGTTTGATCCGGGGAGGGGAGGGTGAGTGCAGGTCTTGAGTCTGTTATCTGAGAGGAGTTTGAGCCTGTTGCTCCTGAGGACATGGACAGGTTGCTAAGGTGACTGAAGGCCACCACATGTTTATTGGACCCGTGTCCCTCCTAGTTGGTGCTGGCTTCCTGGGAGGTGACACGAGGGTGGCTCCAGGAAGTGGTTGAGACTTCTTTGAGTGAGGGGTTCGTGCCTGCCACCTTGAAAGAGGCGGTGGTGCGACCTCTCCTTAAGAAGCCCTCCCTAGACCCGATTGTTTTAGCGAATTATCATCTGGTCTCCAACCTTCCCTTTCTGACGAAGGTTGTTGAGAGTGTGGTGGCCTATCAATTCCCACTGCACCTGGAGGAAAGTGTCTATCTAGACCCGCTCCAGTCCGACTTCAGACCTGGATTCAGCACAGAAACGGCATTGGTCGCGTTGGTGAATGATCTTTGGAGGGCCCAGGTTAGGGGATGTTCCTCTATCCTGGTCCTTTTAGGCCTGTCAGGAGCTTTCAATACCATCGACCATGATATCCTGCTGCACCGGTTAGAGGGGTTGGAAGTGGGAAGCACCGTTTTGCGGTGGTTCTCCTCCTTCCTCTCCGATCGGTCGCAGACAGTGTTGGCAGGAGGACAGAGGTCGACCCTGAGGCACCTATCATGTGGGGGTACCGCAAGGGTCGGTCCTCTCACCCCTCCTGTTCAACATCTATGTAAAGCCGCTGGGTGAGATCATCCGTGGCTCTGGGGTGGAGTTTCATCTGTACTCTGATGATATGCAGCTGTACATCTCCACCCCAGGTCACCCCAACGATGCTGTGGAAGTAATGTCCCAGTGTCTGGAAGCTGTGCAGGCTTGGGTGGGGAGAAACAGGCTCAGACTCAACCCCTTCAAGACCGAGTGGCTGTGGCTTCCGGCATCCTGATATAGCCAGTTGATCCCATCTCTGGCTATCGGGGATGAGTTATTGTCCCCCGCGGAAAGGGTCTGCAACTTGGGAATTCTCCTGGATTCACGGCTGTCGCTGGAAGATCATATGACGGCTGTGGTCGGGGGGCTTTTTACCAGGTTCGCCTGGTTTGCCAGTTGCGCCCCTTTCTAGATCGGGACACCCTTAACACAGTCACTCAAGCGCTCGTTGTCTCCCGGCTGGATTATTGCAACGCTCTCTACATGGAGCTTCCCTTGAACCGCACCCAGAGGCTGCAGTTAATACAGAATGTGGCTGCACGGGGGATTATGGGGGTCGGGATGTTCTCATTGACCCCCCTCCTGCGCGAGCTGCACTGGCTTCCTGTGGTCTTTCGAGTGTATTTCAAGGTGTTAGTTACATTCTTTAAAGCGCTCCATGGCATAGGGCCCAGATATCCATAGGAGTGCCTGTTGCCGACAATTACCCCCAAAGACTAGTTCGCTTCCACAGAGTGGATCTCGTCCGGGTGCTGTCAGCCAGACAACGCCGGCTGGCGTCCCCTAGGGGTAGAGCCTTCTCTGTGGCAGAGCCAACCCTATGGAATGAGCTCCCTCCGGAGATCCATATGATTGTCGATGTCCGGGCCTTCCACCACGTCCTCAAGACCCATCTTTTCATCCAGGCTGGGCTGGCCTGATCTCCAGGGTTTTTTAGTAGTGTCAGTTCCTTGGGGGGGGGGGGGATT
>JANHFO010017044.1:0-12406 GCA_032468095.1 Pareas carinatus | reverse complement strand
TTATATGTTTCTATAATTTTATGTATTACTTTGACTTTAAACAACTTATTTGTAAATAAATTATTTTTGTATCAGGAAAAAAAAAAAAACAACAAAAAGATTTTAAAATGAAGTTCCATTCTATATATCATTTTAGTTCAAATAGCTAATCAATCAATAGAACAAAACTTTACGTTTCAAATTCAGTTCTTCATTTTATGATATTTTTATCATTCCAATTTTTTTCCATAATTTCCACATCTGTGGCTGTCGTTTGTCTGTAAGCTGAACTTATTCCATTCCTTTCTGCTTGTTTCTCTCCAAATTTCTTCAGCTTTCTCCATTAATATCTTACAGTTCTTTAAAGCTGTTTTGTGAATTAGATTTTTCTGCTTGCTTCTTGTAACATTCATGAGGCTAGTTAATGATCTCTGTTTAAATACCCTGCACCTTCCTTTGAACCTCTTTTTGACTTTTAATTTGAGATTTAATTTCCTTTTCTTGAGCAAAACCATCTCTCCAGAAACTTGTTGCTTTCTTTTTTGTGTTCCTAGTTTGTCAGCATAATTGTCTTCCATGCTGCAATCATTTATCTGTTCTTATGCTTAGTTTTTTCCTTTTGCTTCTGTGAACACCTTTGATCTATATTTTGCAGAAATTCTTTAATATTAGCTTTCTGCAAATCCATAAATATCATCAGCCCTTCATTCAGACATTTCAGTATTGGTATTGTCATTTTTATTTTATTTTTTTGGTAACTGCCTCTGTCTATATTTAGCAACAAGCCAAAGGAGTTTCACTGCATTTCACACAGATGCACTTCAAGGTCAGTCAGATGTTCACTTTCACTTCATTATCCAGTTTTTTCTTTTTAAATTAAATCCAGCAGAGTTTTACAAATTTCACGGTCTTATATTAAGCAAGCAATATTTTTTAAATTTTAATCTGGATATAGACATTTCATTTCTAAAGGTTTTATTTCAGTCCAAAGTTTTTTCTTTTAGAATTAATCCCTTCCATTTTCGGTCGCCATTTCCCCGCTCTTTTCTGTGTTAACTCTTTTTAAATTTTACTCAGGTAGCATAGTCTTTTGGTGTAGGATTTTCAAACTCACCCAGATGTCTAGATGTTGATCTTCTGCTTTTTTGCGGCTTGATTTCATTGTTGCTTCTGGCTCATCTGCGGATGCTACGAGCCCGCAGCACAGCGAGATAGACCTTCTGAGGAGTTTTTTTTCCCCCAATCCCAGGGTGGTTGTCACCTCCCCCAGGACTGCGGAAAATCTCCTTTCGTTTCCTCTCCCGGGCAACAGGTTTGGCTCCAGACATGGAACCGAACCAGTCTACCTGCTGTCAGGCAGTTCTACTCGGGACCCTCCCGAGTCTGCTGCCTCTCTGCTGCACTGTCTACTGGAAGTGCCGTGTTGTAATGCATTTTGTAGGATGTCTTGTACTGGCTTCGCAGATTCAGTCTGCTTTTCTTTTTGCAGCATTGCTGATATTAAAGCTTGGGCACTTAAGAGTTGTTGGTGTGGAGACAGCTTTTTTAGTTAGTCTATTCATTTTACGTATTTTCTTTTATTTTACTTGTTCACTTCACAAAGTCAAAATATTTTGTATTGTTCTTTGGGTTTGCATCAAGTCTTAGCTTCAGATAGCTATGCAGGTGATGTTCAAGGTCAAACTTAAGTTTATAGAAACAATTCTTCAAGTGTAATTTTCACTTTAGCTACTAGATGTCCTTCTATTCTTTCAAGTCTTTTAAATTTTTAAACTTTTAAAATCTTTAATCTTTGAACTTTTATTTCGTCTTAAAATCTTTTTAAATTTTAAAGATGGACAAAAAGGTTTCACAATATTTCTTAAGAATTCATGCAATATTTAAAGTTAGTTTCAGAATTTTTTTGTCAAGTTTGATATTTCAAAGGTTTTTCTCTTATGTTAAGTCAGCATTTTTTCCTTTGGGAAGTTTAGATATTTCTTCCCAAAATCAGTTTTTTCTTTCTTAGTAGGGGGAATCTGAGATAGGTCAAGTGAGGCTGGCTGGTTGATAATCAGCTGCTCCAAAACCGTGGTCCTGCTTTTTTTCTTCAGATTAGGTGGTGGCTTGGGCTGCGACGGCAAGTTTTTTTCTCAGATGTGCAGAGAGCATCTCTTTTTGCTGGGATCGGCCGCCACCTGATCCCAGCTGCTTGAGGTCTTCTCCTATCCCATCGCTTCTCTGGGATGACATTTGGACCCAGATGTGCCCCTGGGCAGGAAGAATCAAGACTTCGAGACCGGAGCTCAATCTCTCAGCCTGTTTTCATCGTGACGTTGAAACTGGAAGTCCTAAACATTGAATATCCTCAAAGTTCTGTCTTGGGCCCAGGGCTCTTTAACATTTTCATATATGACCTAGATTAGGGGATTGTAGAGCCACTCATCAAATTTGTCAATGACACAAAGATGAAGGGAATTGCTTATACTTTGGAAGTGTTAGCTCAAGATTCAGACGAATGTTGACAGGTTTGAGCATTGGGCCCTGTCCAACAGAGTGCAGTTCAGTGGAGAGAAAGGTAAGTTCCTGCACTTAGACAGGAAAAAACAAATGCAGAGGTATAGAATAGACAGTGCTTGATTCAACAGTTTTAAGCATGAGAGACATTTAGTTGTCCTGGTGGACCACTTCTTATTCTTAAGTATGAATCAGCAGTGTGCTGCAGCTTCTAAAAAAACCAGTTGAAAGATAATATCAAGATCAAGGAAGGTGATAGTATAACTGTACTGTCCTGGTGAGGCCACATTTGGAACACTACATCCAGTTCTGCTCATCACAATACAAAAAAGATGCTGAAATCTTAGAGTGTAGAGAAGAGGAACAAAGATACTAAGGGCTCTGGAGGCTAAAGTGTATGAAGAATGGCTAAACAGGGTAGGTATGTTTAGCTTAACAAAGAGAAGACTGAGTAGAGACATAATATCACCATTCCCATACTTTAGGGAAAATTTATTTTCCAATTTATTCTTTATTTTTTCAAATTTGCTTCAGTATGTAATTAATCAGAATCCAAACTTTTCACATTCCTCACTGACATACGTTTTCAGTTTGTTGATGTAGATCTTTTAAATGTGAAACTTTTAAACATGCAGATTTATTATTTTTAAATGCACCCTTAAATTCAAAATCAACCAAAAATCTAAATTACACAGATAGCCCATTAAACAATTTAAATACTATATAAAGATTACCAATTGCCAAGGAAAATACCGTGTTTCCCTGAAAATAAGACATCCTCCGAAAAAAAGACCTACTTACATTTTTGTCTCTCGCTGGAACATAAGGTATCCCCCGAAAATAAGACCTCTCCGAAAATATTATTTTCGGGGAATGCCTTACTTTCGGGGAAACACGGTAGATTGCCCCCAAATAACACCCCCACACACCCCCGGCGGCTCCTTACCTGATTGAGCGGAATGCAGAGAAATGGGGTGGGCTGAAAACTGCAGCGCTCCGAATTCGTGCGCTTGCAGCCAGCTGGGAGGCTCCGAATTCGCACACTTGCACCCAGCTGGGAAGCGCTTCAGAAGGGTGTTATTTGGGGGTGGACGATCTACCGTGTTTTCCCCCAAAAAAGGCACCCACCTCGAAAATAAGATCTAAGGAAGCAAAAATTAATATAAGACAGTGTCTTATTTTCGGGGAAACACGGTAATAGATCAAGAACTTTTCAAAATAGGAAATGTATCATTCTGAATTTGTTGCATTTGTTTTTTTTAAAAAAAAAGATTTTAAAAGGATTTTCATAGTCAATTTTACTATAAATTGTACTTCACCTACACATTTAGATTTTGGAAAATAGAGAATACCTGCAAAACATCAGGCAATAGTTTTGGCACATTTTTTGTATCCTATCAACCAGTTAGCATAATCTGAAATGTGTTGTTTTCTTCAAAAGACAACTGGACTGTTTTTTTTAATTGAGGAGAAAGAAGAAAACTATCTATTTCTGATCCAAGAAGCTTCATCAGTTCTGATGGCAGGGGAAGGCAAGGATAGGTATTGACAGTTGAGACTGGATGCTGGGAGAGATGGAAGGATTTTATTCCTTTGCAGTTACCTGGTCATAAACAAAACAACCACTTCACAAGCACATGGCAAAAAATTGGATATCAAAACCATCAGAACAAAATTCAGTGGTCCATCTGCATTTGAAAGATAAAGGCCACTCTTTTGAAGACAGTAGTGTCCACATTTTGGCTAGAGAGGCCCATTGGTTAGAAACAATGGTAAAAAACCTATCTAGGTTAGAATTGAACACTCCTTCAACAGAGGGGAAGGAATAAGACCACCTATCTCCAGTTTACAATGCAGTCATTTCAGCAGCTCCAAGAAGATTCCACAACTAATTGCACATTGATTCAAGTGACTCAGGGGACACAGATTAAACCTCAACATCTCTGAGAGAGTACAAACAACCAGATCACTGCAAATAAATACAATCCTTCCATTCTCCCCCACCACCCCTGCCATCCAGTCTCAATTGTCGTTACCTATCCTTCCATTCCCCCCCTTCAGAAGTGATGAAGCTTCTTGAATGAGAAGCAGAACATTTCCTTTTTCTCCCTCAAGGGGAAGAAACAGTCCTGTTATCCTTTGAAGGAAAAGAAAATGCTTTTGAGGCAACTATGACCTGGCTGACTGAGAATCTCCACAGTTAGAAAATGTGACTCTTGTTGTTCTGTTGGAAAACTTAAAAAGTGCTTCTATTGTTTAATTCTTGCATTAGTAACATTAACAACAAAAACTGAAGATACAAACTCCCAACACCCATTGTTGCTTCATTGGCAATTGCCAGGCTCGTCAAATCAGGAAAACACACATTTAAATATACTTCAAAAGTTCAATTTCAACAAGTCACAAAAGCATGCTTAGTGTCAGGTCTGGCCGGCCCTCCCTTGTGGGGAGGGAGGAGGGGAGATGGCTCTTACATCTCTGACCTGCGCTTGCTGAAATGATGCTGTGGGGGAAGAATGAGGGGTAACTGCTAGCACCTCTGTGTTCAAAACCATTGAGGCCTGGCAAGTAACAATGGTTGAAGACAATACTTTTCTCAACACATCCAAGAGACTGTTTATTGGCAGTTGCTCGGCAACAGGAGTGGGATTAGAATTAGAAAGCTCTGTGCTTCGAACCAAGTATTCAGATTGTGCTTTTCTTTCCTGCTATCTGTGTTTTTTAATAAAGTTCCTCTGTTCAACCTAATGGTTTCCAGAGTCATACTTTTCTGGGGAGGGGACTGGAGCAGGTCTTAATCATGGCAGACAACTGTTCCACACAAGAATATTGATCATGATCTTCAATTTGGTGTGGATGAGCAAAGAAAAAGAAAAAGAAAACTCAAGAGTATTCAAGTTCATTATATAAGACATTTTCATCTCCAACTGACAAATTGTGTACGTCTGAATACAATCTCATTTTTTATTTTTTATTTGCATTTTTTAAAAATTTGAAACCAAGCTTTGTCCACTCTATAGAAAGTAGATATGGTGGCAGATGAATTCAGAACACCAAAAGCATCACTAATTCAAAAACAATTCTTAATATGATCAAAAGGGCCGGCCTGTATTATAATCTAAATTTCCATCTTGCACTGTCATCAGATTAGGGGGTTATCAGCATTACAGCATCCTATATACAATTGGGTGGAAAATATGAAGCTGTCAGGCATTCCTGCAATCTCTCATGAACCAAATAACACAGATTCAATAACAGATTCAGTTTATTGATTCTTCATTAGAGCTATCAGGCAAGACTGACCAGATAGAAATGTTCAATGCTGGAATGATCCCTGGGAGGTCACACCGAGTTCAGCAGACATCCTGCCCCCTGATGCAATTGTCGCCTTAGCAACCATCTGACCATTGCGGCCTTCACAGCTATGATTTGATAAACTTTTCTAAAACATGAATACATTCCCTACTGGTTTATATTCCCAGCCCCAACCTCCAGACTATGGCAAATTTCTACTTAAAGGGACAGGTTACACTTCTAGTATAACTAGTGAGAAGTAGAAATTTGACATTCTGACTCCCTGAAGAAAGGCAGGACCTGGCACACACAAACATGTAAAAAAAAAAACTAGAACATGTTACTGTACAATGCTTACTGGAACCATTTCAACCCCTTGGTTTGTTGGGATGTCATTGGTGGAATCATCTTATCAACCTGGGAGTATTGACATCACTGGCTACCACCCATTGAGAGTCAGATATGGAATAGCCTTTCCAACTAATCCAGTACTGCAACTTCCCCCTCGAAATTCGGGAGTCCAAAATATCATCTATCTCGTAGTATGTCCTTCCTCTCATGAGAGCAGGGAGCGGAGGTGGTGGAGCCACTGGTCTCAGGTTGGAATTGTGATAGGGCTTCAAGAGACAACAATGGAACACTGAATGGGCTTTCTTATATGAAAGGAGTAATTGTAACTGTACTGTAACTGAGTTGATAATTTTTACAATCTGGAGTGGTCCTATATATTTTAGCCTCAATTTTCTACTAGGCACATTAATGTTCAGATATTTTGTGGATATACTAGGTCTCCCACCTTAGCATCAGGCTGCAGGGCCCTTGTCTGCCTGTTTCTTGTGCCTTTTATTCACCTTTTCCAATGCCAGTTTTATGTCTGTCCACACCTTTTTTATACTGTCCATCCAAGGATCTTGTGGTATTTCGGGCATGGGCACAAAATCAGTCTCTGACATGATTTTGAATGGTGTGTGCCTCGTACTGCTCTGTACAGTATTGTTGTAAGCTACCTCAGCAAAAGTTCAGCCCGATTGGTTTGCTGGAAGTTAACATACCACTGTAGGTATTGGGACACTATAGAGTTTGTGTGTTCCGTGAGGCCATTAGTAGCTGGGTGGAATGCGGAACTGAGGCCCTGCGTTGTGCCCATAGTGTGTAAGAATTCTCTCCCAAACTTATTGGTGATTTGGGTTATCTTATCTGAAATTATCCATTTGGGTGCACCATGCAGCCGGTAAATGTGCTGAACAAATAGTTTTGCCAGAGTCTTCACTGAGGTGAGTTTGGAGCAAGCTATAAAATGTGCTTGTTTGGAAAACAAATCCACTATAGTCCATATTACAGTGTTTCCCCCTCAGTTGGGCAAATCAGCTGTAAAGTCCACGGCGATCTCCTATGGTTTGGAGGTGTTGGCTACTCGTTGTAATAACCCTGGGGTTTTTCCAGGCAATCTCTTCATGGTTGCGCAAAGGGCGCAAAAAGACATATAGTTCTTGATATCCTTTTTAATGCCACCAGAATTGTCTCTTAATCAAATAGAGGATCTTAACAAATCCAAAATGTTCAGCTTGTTTACCATCATGGGCCCTCTGCATCACAAAAACACTTTGCCTGTCAGGGACATAGATCTTGCTCCCTTTCCAAACTAGATTATGACGTATCATAAAGCTTCCCTGATAGGCCTGGTACCACACATCAGCAGCCATAGCGGTTTTGAAATCTTTTTTGATTTCATCAAAGGCCAAAAGTTTCGTCCTTCCCCTACGTGGTACTGCATGGAGAGGTACAACTAATTCTTTGGATGGAATAATAGAACCAACCACCTCCTGGGCATTCTGGTATTGGGGCATTTTTGAGATGGCATCAGCTAAGAAATTCTTTCCACCTGAGATGTATTTCTAAGTGAAATTAAATCTGTTAAAGTCAAGGGCCCACCAGACCTGCTTGGGTGACAACCGTCTTTTTGTTTTGAGGACTTCTAGATTTTTCTGATCTGTCCACACCTCAAAAGGAACTTTGCCTCCCTCTAGAAAATGTCTTCAGATGAGGAGAGCCCACCTAACCATGAAGGCCTCCTTCTCCCATTTCGGCCACTGTCTTTCAGTGTCCATCAACGTTTTTGAGGTATACGCACAGGGTTGCAGATTCCCCTCTCTATTTTTTTGCAAGAAGACCATCCCTACAGCGACATTGCAGGCATCAGTTTGTATGATAAAGGTTGTTCCGTATCGGGATGTTTCAAGACTGACTCGGCAGCAAACAATTGTTTCAATTTCTCAAAGGAGACTTGGCACTCCAGAGTTCAGGCCAAGAACTGACTTGACTTTGGGTTGACCCCCTTCCCTGTTTTCAGGAGATTTGTGATAGGGAACGCTATCTGTGCAAAAGTGGAAATGAACTGCCTATAGAAATTGGCAAAACCAAGAAAGTTTTACAATTACTTCCTAGTTTTTTGTGCCTCCCACTGCAGGATCTTTCGGACCTTATTTGAATCCATCTCAATACCCTGCTTCGAGATTTTATATCCCAGGTATTTTTGTTTTATGATCCCCCCCCCCCGAGAAAGCAGTCTAGAGCTCGGGCCAGGCAGCAGGCGATCTCAGAGCTACTTGGAGCTCGGGCAGGGTGGCGGGCAACCTCGGACCTCGGGCCTAGCTGTGAGCAACCTTTAATTTTATTTAATTTTATTATATTTAATTTTATTATATTTATATACCGCCCTTCTCCTGACGGACTCAGGGCAATGTACAGCCAAATAAACCTTGGAGCTCCTCGGAGCTTGACCTGGGCGGCAGGCGACCTTGGAGCTTGGGCCGAGTGGCAGGCAACCTCAGAGCTCCTAATTGTTTGGGCTGGGCAGTGGGCAACCTTGGAGCTCAGGCCGGGTGGCAAGCGACCTTGGAGCTCAGGCCAAGTGGCGGGTGACCTCGGAGCTCCTCGGAGCTTGGCTCGGGCGGCGGATCACTATGGAGCTCCTTGGAGTGATCTCAGAGTGTGTCTGTCTGTCTCTCATTTTCTCTTTCTCTGTCTCTGTCTCTGCCTCTCTGTTTGTGTTTGTGTGTGTCTCTTTCTCACTTTGTGTGTTTGTCTGTTTCTCTGTCTCATTCTCATTCTCTGTGTGTCTGTCAGATTGCAGGAAGAATTTTGATAGTCTCTTTCATTCTCTCTGTCTCATTCTCTCTGTGTGTGTCTGTCTCTCGTACTCTCTAAGTGTGTCTCTCTGTGTTTGTGTCTCTTATTCTCTTTCTCTCATTCTCTCTCTCTGTCTCTCTCATTCTCTTTCTCTCTGTCTGTGTGTGTCTGTCTCTTATTCTCTCTCTCCCTCAAGTAGGAACAAATATCACACTAAAATGTGTAATACTTAAATAAGCTTCAATTATTTTGTTAAAATTAAGTTTTTTTAAATTTTGTTATTTTAGATAGGTGCCTTTTATATTCATAAAATGAAACTTCTCTAATCATTATTTTACAAATGTATATACCTTTTTAAAAAATTGATATCAATGGGCCTCAGGATTTCAAATTATGAATTTGGTGGTCCCTGAGGTCAAAAAGGTTAGTGATCACCGGTCTAGAATACAGAAAGCAATGTTGCACCAAAAACACTAGCAAGTATTCCACTTTCTTTTTGAGCCAGTGGTCTTTTTATAATTTCCAGCAAACACAGTGTATTCTTTGGTTATATTCAATGTCTAGATATAATGATAAGTATGTGTAAAGTAGTTATGCAATAGAATCAAATGTGACTTTTAATACTAATTAATGGGTTTCTTGCATGATACCTTAATTAGTATCCCTTTTATTTTATTTTATTTTTCAAACATATATTACTGTTTACAGCATAAACTTCAGAAGATAGATCTTGGTTTGAATTTCTTAAAATAAATAATTCACAGCAATAAATCTGTGTGAAAAATGCATTACACCGTGTTTCCTCAAAAATAAGTCACTGTCTTATATTAATGTTTGCTCCCAAAGGAGCGCTAGGTCTTATTTTCGAGGGATGCCTTACTTTTGGGGAAACATGGTAGATCGCCCACGCCCACCCCCAAATAACACCCGGCTTTCCCCTCCCTGCTATACCTGGGCGCTCCTTACCTGATCCAGGGGACTGCAGAAAGATCCGCTCGGCTGAAAACTCCAGGGCGCTTTCAGTCAGCTGTAAAATTTGCGTGCTTACAGTCAGCTGTAAAGCGCTTTGGGAGGTTTCCAGTAGCTTTGGGAGGCTTCCGGTAGCTTTGGTAGACTTTGGGTAGCCCCATTTGGGGATCCCATGTCGCTGGACTAAGCACCGGCCGAAACCACCGCCAACACCACCACTTCCATCTGTAAAAGGGGGGGACAGCAGGCCACTGTAGCCCCTCGCTCGGCAATCGTTCTGCCGGGTCACCAGGCACCCCGTCAGGGGATCGGCCCCGCATGCTGGCCGAAACCGTTACCGTTGCCGCCATCGCCACCATCACCATCTGAAGGGAGGGCAGCAGGCCACCACTGTTGCCGCTGCAGGAGAGAGGGGGGCAGCAGACTGCCGCAGCCACCCGCCCAACGACAGCTCTGCCGAGCCACCACACCTCGCCAAGAGGTTCCACGGCACTGTCCGAAGTGCCGGCCAGGCCGCGACTGATAAGCCGCCTACCAGTTGAAAAGCCGCCGACCAGGTGACGCCGCTGCTCCGGGGGGACGGTCCGACATCCAGCTGAAACCCCCCACCCGACGAAAAGAACACCCCCGCTCCATCGACCGGTCCTCCCCGTGGCACAAAGCAGGAGAGACCGGCTGAGAGCTCAGCGCCAGACTCCCATGTCCTGCCAACATGGTGCCGCCACCCTCATCGGCTCTCTGCTCATGCCGGCACTCACAGGTAATTCTCTCCGCTTCGGTTATTTCTTGCGGGCAGAGAGGCTCACCGTAGATCGAGGAGATTCTCATCTACTGTCATCAGAATTCAGGGGTTGGATAAAACCCGACCCTGCGCCCGGGGAGTCCATTTCTGCTCCCTCTGTCTCCCAAGGGCTCTAGAAAGACTCCTCCTTTGCACCCATGTTGATTGTCTGGTTGTTTTGGTTTGCAATGCTCTGTAGCATCGTCCAGAGGGGAGAAATTCAAACAAGTTATGTCCAGGGTGTGAGGGGTCTGTAATTATTTTCCTCACTCATTTTTTGAATCATTCAGTGTACAGATCTTCAATGAAGTGGAATTTTGTAGCAATTATTTTTTCTGCAGTTCTAATTTTTTTTTGAAGTCTATGTTTATCTTGTATTGTTGCATTGCCAAACCAGACCGTTATTGAGGTGCAGATTACGGACTCAATGATTCCTCTGTAGAACTGAGTCAGCAGTTCCTTGGGTAGTCTGAGCTTTCTAAGTTGTATCAGAAAGAACATTCTTTGTTGTGCTTTTTTAATGACATTTTTAATGTTGACTGACCATTTTAGATCTTGAGATATTGTAGAGCCCAGTAATTTGAAGGACTCTATTTTTGTTACTGTGTTGTTTGATATAGTAAAAGGGGATAGAATAGACTGATTTCTTCTAAAATCAAGTATAGTTTCCACTGTTTTAAGTGAGTTCGGTTTTAGGTTGTTCTTTTTGCACCACAAGGCTAGTTGTTCAATTTCATGTCTGTAGGCAGATTCATTGTTGGCTCAAAATTGGCCTGCGAGTGCCCAGAGATTGATCTGCCGGGTGCCAGGAGGCCTGGAGATTGGCCTGTGGGCCAAATTATAGACCTCCGGGCATCCCACGGATCAATTTCTGAGCATCCGTGGACTGCTTGGAGGCCTATAATTTGGCCCGCGGGTGCCCAAAGATCGATCTGCAGGGCGCCCGGAGGCCTGGAGACCGGCCTGTGAGCCGAATTATAGGTCTCTGGGCACCCCGCGGGCCAATCTTCAGGCCTCTGAGTGACCCACAGATCGATCTCTGAGTCTCTGGACACCATGCCAGTCGATCTTTGAGTGCCGTGCTGGCCGAACTCCTGGCACTCCTGCCTGCTGAGCTGACCCCTTGCAGCTCACTGTACAGAGTTCCATCTCCTTTTCTGTAGGCTTCTTCTTTTGCATGACACAGGTTTTTAAATTTTGTTTGTTTGTTTATTAAATTTATATGCCATCCCTCTCCAAAGACTCTGGGCGGCTAAGTATAGCTGCAAACCAGGGTTTGTTGTCACTGTGTATTCTAATGTTCTTTGTTGGAACACAAAGTTCTTCACAGAAACTGATACATGATGTAACAGACTCTGTAAGTTCATCCAAGTCTGCAGAGGTATCTTCAAAAACTCTCCAGTCTGTGCAGTCAAAGCAAGTCCGTAGTTTTGTTTTTGCTTCCTCAGACCAATTCTGAGACCGATTCAGTTGTTGGCTTCACAATTTTAAGCCCCAGTCTATAAACAGGCACAAGATGAATTACACAGTGATCAGCATCTGCAACATTTGCTCATGGCAATGATCCACAGGCATTCTGCTACGTTGTACAGCAGTGGTCTAAAATGTTTCCTCCTCCAGTAGGACAGATGACACGTTGGTAGAACTTCAGAATCTCTTTATTTAATTTGGTATTACTAATGTCACCTAATATTATTAGAAATGAATCAGGGTATTTTGATTCAACCCATGAAATCTGTTCAGTTAAATTGTCCAATG
>JANHFO010017007.1:0-12408 GCA_032468095.1 Pareas carinatus | reverse complement strand
TTATTCTTATTCTTATTCTTATTCTTATTCTTATTCTTATTCTTATTCTTATTCTTATTCTTATTCTTATTCTTCTCCTCTTTCTCCTTCTCCCTTCAATTTTGGGTCAGCTTCTAGCATCTGGGTATAAATTTAAAAACCTTTCTACACATTTTCTAAGACATCTATTTAACCCTCTTGGTATATTGTATGCAGTGGTTCCCTTAACAACCATGTCCCAAAGGTCATAAAACAGGGCGTAACCCGTGTAGCAACTGCCTTGCTGAACAAGGAGAGAAGCAACCCGGAACTAAGGAATTTCGCGACCGTGAGAACAATTAATCAGTGGAACGACTCGCCTCCAGAGGTTCTGAATGCTTCAGCACTTAAGCATTCTGGACAGTCGCTTGTCTGAAATGGGGTAGGGCCTCGTGCCTGAGCAGAGGGTTGGACTAGAAGACCTCCATGGGTCCCTTCTGACTCTTCTTTTTATTCTGTTATTCTGCTTACCAGTGGAATTGTTCGGCTCAATTTCGGTTGTAAATCGAGGATTACCATATATGATAAAAACGTTTCTACCTGCTACCGGGATTTTTTCCCAAGTGTGAAAGATAACCCTTTCTGTCTGTAATGTAGTTGCGCTTTTATTCCTCTTGAGCACAAGGAGTCCTCAACGTATGACATTAATTTCACTACGGCAAACATAATTACAACCGAGAGATGAGCATCATATAAATTTTAACAAATAAATAAGTAAATAGAGTCAGAATTTCAGTTGGTAAGCAAGGTGGTTGTGAAGTGAGCCGTACCCAATTTTACAACCTTTTTTTGGCCGTGGTTGTGCGAATTGCTGCAGTCGTTAAGCGAATCACCTGGTTTTTAAAGAGAATCTGACTTCCCCCATTGACTTCGCTGGTCAGGAGGTCGCCAAAGGGAATCTCGTGAAGCCCCAGGACGGCGCGACCATTCTAAGTATGTGCGGGTTGCCAAGCACTCAGATTTTGAACACGTGGTCATAAATGTGAGGACTGGGTTGAAGCTCGCTCTTTCCAGTTCTGTGGTAACTTCAAATAGTTGGTTAAAGAAATGATTGTAAGTTGAGGATTACCTGTATGTTACAAGGAGATCTGTATTCATTCACTGATGAGTTTGTAATCTTTCTTTCTTTCTTTCTTTCTTTCTTTCTTTCTTTCTTTCTTTCTTTCTTTCTTTCTTTCTTTCTTTCTTTCTTTCACTCCCTCTCTTGTGTTTCTTCCTCTCTCCCTCTTTCTTTTTTCTTTCTTTTCTTCCTTTTCTTCCTTCCTTCCTTCCTTCCTTCCTCTCTCTCCCACTCTCCCTTCCTTTTCCTTATTTTCCTTCCTTCCTTTTTCTTTCTTTTCTTCCTTTTCTTCCTTCCTTCCTTCCTCTCTCTCCCACTCTCCCTCCCTTTTCCTTATTTTCCTTCCTTCCTTCCTTCCTTTTTCTTTTTCTTTCTTTTCATCCATCCCTGTGTTCCTTCCTTCCTTCCTCCCTCCCTCCCTCTTTCTTTTTTCTTTTGTTTACCCTTCCTTCTTTTCTTTCTCGTTCCCTCCCTCCCTCTTTCTTTCTTTATCTTTATCTTTTCCTCCCTCCCTCCTGTGTTTTCTTTTTTTCTTCCTTTATTCCTCCCTCCCTCCTTTCCATCCTTCCTCCCTCCCTACCTCTCCCTCCTTTTCTCTCCCTCTCTCTCTCTCTCGTCTTTCTCTCCCTCTCATCTTTCTCTTTCGCGAATCCACCCAGAATTGCAACGAACGGTTCCAGTACAAGTACCAGCTGCGATCCCACATGAGCATCCACATCGGGCACAAGCAGTTCATGTGCCAGTGGTGCGGGAAGGACTTCAACATGAAGCAGTACTTCGACGAGCACATGAAGACACACACAGGTGGGGCTGTGTCATCCCCGCGTCCTTAGCCTCTCTTCGATCCCCCCCCCCCCGCCTTTTCCTGGTCACCCGGAGGAGCCGGCAGCTCATGTGTGACACCGATGCTTCCCTTTAGCCCGGCTTGAGGGACGTCGGCCTCAGGGCAAACCCAGCTCAGAGACCCAAGTCACAGGGGCGAATCTTGCGGGCAGTCCTCAAATTACAACCACAATCGACACTGAAATTTCCGCTGCTGGGCGAGACACTTGTTAAGGGAGTTTTACCCCAATTTTACAACCTTGAGTTGATAAAGTCAATCAACAGGGTTATTAAGTGAGTCACACGGTTGTTAAGCGAATCCGGCTTCCTTATTGAATTCGCTTGCAAGGAGGTCGCAAAAGGGGATCACGTGACCCCAGGACACCGCGGCCGTCATAAATGCGAGTCAGTGGCAAAGCGTCTAAATTTGGTCATGTGGGTATGAAGATGCTGCGATGGTCGTTAAGTGTGAAAAACAGTCATAAGTCACGTTTTCTCCCCTCCCTGGGGAAAATAAGCAAGTTGACTTTGTTGATGTGAGATTAGCAACCATGTTGGTAGCTATTCAAGCCTCATGATTCTTGGTGGCAAATGTGGTCCAGGAAGTCCTCCGATTATAGCAGTGGCCGTTTTTAGTGACCGTTCATAGTTACAACAACACTGAAAAAAGTGACAGCACCATTTTTCACACTTATGACTGTTGCATCACCACCACCACCATGGTCACGTGATCAAAATTCAGACGCTTGGCCACTGACTCATAGTTATGTCGACTGCCGTGCCCCGGGGTCACGTGATCTCCCTTTTGCGACCGTTTGACAAGCCAAGTCAATAGGAAGGCAACATTCACTTCACATCCGTGTTACGCACTTAACAACTGCAGTGATTCACTTAACAGCGGTGGCATGGAAGGTCGTTAAATGCACCGAAATTCACTGAACAACTCTCTCACTCAGCAGCAAGAAATCTTGGGCTCGATTGTGATGATAGGACGAGAAATGCTTGTACACCAGAAGAACATTGTTGAAAGGGATCTTGGAGGTAGGAAGTCCAACGCCAGGGATGGCAAACCTCCGGCACGGGTGCCAAGCTACCCCATCATCACCCCGGAGCTGAGCATGCTCAGAAAGAGAGTAGCAGTGCTGAGAGATGACATCACGAGCTGCGCCTCATTCGCTGTGACTCGTCTGGGCACTCGGTCCCTAAAAGGTTTAGCCATCATTGCCCTATACCACCTCCGGCAAATGGCTGTCTTCTTGAAAGACCTCCAGTGGTTAGAGCACTCACAACATCTGGAGGCAACTTCTGTTACACTGGTTGATTGTTCTCACCGTCAGGAAATTCCTCCTCAGTTCTAGGGTTGCTTCTCTCCTTGATGAGTTTCCACGCGTCGCTTCTTCTCCTGCCCTTGTGTGCTTTGGAGAACAGCTTGACTCCCTCATCTTTGGGGCAGCCCCTCAGATATCGGAACACTTCTCAAGCCAGCTTCTTCTTCAGTCCTGTCCTAAACCACCTAAGACTCAGTTTCTCAATTGTTTCCTTGAAAATCAGTTCTGGGCCAAAGGTGACCACAGCTGATCCTTTTTCAGAAAAAAAAGATCTCTGATTCTCTTTCCTCCCTCTCTTGCTTCCCCAGGTGAAAAACCATACATTTGTGAGATCTGCGGGAAGAGCTTCACCAGTCGCCCCAACATGAAACGCCACCGACGGACGCACACCGGAGAGAAGCCCTACCTTTGCGACGTCTGCGGTCAACGATTCCGGTTCTCCAACATGCTCAAGGCACACAAGGAGAAGTGTTTTCGGATCAGCAACCCACCAGCCGTAGATCCCAACCGAGATTCCAACTCTCTTGGTCTCCTCGCTTCTCCAAATGCCAACTCTACTCTTTTGACCACTGGTGTTCCTCTCCATTCGACCTTGCCTTCCCATGCACTTCCCTTGCCTCTCGGGCATCCTCATGCACACCCCATTCCTCCGCCTCCTCCTCCTCTTCTACCCCCACCACCAGCTCTTTTCCCCGGCACCAGAGTAAACATGGATAACTAGGCCTTTCTCAACTGCTGGTGCATCAAACTTGACTCGTAATTCTGAAGGTCTCTACCAATGCCTTTGACTGTTGTGGGTTTGTTGTCAGCAGGCATCATGTTTGGGTTTTATTTTGAGGGACCTGAGATTCTTGCTTCTTCCACAGAAGCATTTAGAACCCCGAGATCATGGTTTCTACTCAAGCCACGAAGATAACATTGTTGATCTGCTTGCTCATGGAAAGGGACAGACCAGCTTTGCTTGACCTATTCTTCTGAGATGCGTTGGACCTCCGGTTCCTATATCTGAATGGCTGGCGTAGAAGAAACTCAGGTGTTATTTGCCTGCCGCCATGGTAGAAAGGCAAGGACTTTCCAAACCTATCTAGTCAGATATGGGTTGGGAGGAGTCAGAAGCAGATGAGTTTCTCTTGGAGGTTAAAATGGGAGATGCCTTCACCCTCAAGACGGTTGGGAGGGAGCTTTTCATGGTCCTATGAATGGGAATGGAAAGATATGGAAACATTTTCCCATTGAACTGAAAAAGGAAACGGCAAAATGTGGACAGTAAAGCTGTCCTTTGTGTGAGAAAGTGGATCCTCAAGTGTGTGAACTTGTAACACCTTCCAAGGTCAGCTTCCCATTCATTTGCTCCCCGTCGTTCTTTGGTACAACTGTCTGTTTCTCAACTTCTGTAACTTGAAGCTCATCTGGCCTCCTTGAAGGTGATAATGCTAGAGATAAAGCTTTCCCTAGAGTGGTAGGAGCCCTTTCCTTGATAACCATCAAGACTTAAATCCAGCATCCTTAGGTATTATGGAATCCTTATCCAGCCTAGACATCATAACTTAGTCTACAAATCCTTGATTTCTACTCTACGCCTAGTATTCTTGAGGAGAATGCACTTCCTGAGGAAACTTTTCTGGAAACCAACATTATCTTCTCTGCAAGCTCTTGGGAGGAGGACGTCAAGCCTTTAAAGGCATATTTAACATGAAGCGTTGGTACTTTTAACCTTTTTTTTTTTGCACTTTATTATCTAATTCTAAGAGCTCTTCCGCAGTAGGACCTTTGTGAGTTCTTCCAGAAGAACAGAACTTGGGGGCATCGTTGGTTGTTGTTCTGTGGTCGCCTTTCACTTCCAAGGCAAAGACTCCCAAGTCAAAATGGGCCATGTTTCAAAGATTGGCCCGTTTTGCTGTAGAGACGCACACCATAGGTTTTTCACAGGAGAAAGGTGTTCCTTGACCGGATGTTCACATCTTTGGTGGACCCTCTTTGACGAGAAGATGCAAGAACTTTCTTTGTTGGTGCGTATGACCGTTTGAGCAGGGCTGGCCCCTGGAACAACCGCCGTAATGCACAAACGGACGAGGAAAATGATGTGGAAAGGCTGTGGCGTCAGCCAAAGTGCAATAACAATGAACAATGGACAAAAGACGCATATTGATTGTGGTTGATTGCCTCGTCTAGCCCTTCCTGGTCAAACTCTTACAGGGGTGGTTAAAATTGGAAAGAGAGAGGTGCTTACTTACATCCTTTGAAGCCTCACTACAGATAGTCCTCCACTTACGACCACATTTAGGATCGGAACGTCCATCGCTGAGCGATGCAGTCGTTCAGTCGTATCCAATTTGGTGACTTTTTTTTGGACCACGAATCAGGTGGTCGTTAAATGAAGCGCGCAGTTGTTAAGCGAATCCGGCTTGCTCCATCCACCGCTCTTAATCGGAATCCGGTTGGGAAGGTTGCGGATGGCGGTTACGCAATCCCGGGATCCTGCAACCATCATACGTACATGCCGGTTGCCAAGCGCCCCTAATTTTGATCCTGCGACTATGGGACACTGCGACAGTCACAAATGCGAGGACTAATTGTAACTGACTGTTTTAATTTTTTTTTAGCTCCATCGTATTGTCAAAGGGTCATGAAACGAATGGTTGTAAGTTGAGCTCTATCTATAGTATATTTTAGAAGGAAGGAAGGAAGGAAAATAAAGGAAAGGAGGAAAGAAGGAGGGAGAGAGAGGAAGGAAGGTGGAAGAAGGAAGGAAGGAAGGCAGAGGAAAAAAGGAGGGAGGGAGAGGAAGGAAGGAGAGAAAGAAGGAAGGAACTCAAACTAATTTTATGAATGCCTGCCATTTGACCATCTAATAATATTTTTATGGCATTTGTTACCTGCTTCGCAAATAGCCAGAAAAGGAAAAGAAATATCGTAGTATCGGAAACAAAACATACTTTATAACAAAGCACTTTATTACGTATAGATCTACAGAAAGGAAAATCTGAGGTCCTTTTTCTTTTAATGCATCTTAAGAATTCATGTTGAAAAAATATTGCGGCGTTCCTTTTAAAGCATCTTCTATAAAATCTCCATATATTTTTGTTTTCTAGCTGCTGGGGGAAGATTTTTCCGCGATCCTGGTCAACTTCAAAACACTGATGGATGTCCACTTTCAAAACAGGTGGAGAACATACAGGTAGTCCTCGAGTTACGACGAGAATGGAGCCGTCCCAATGTAGGGCAATTTTTTGAGCTTTATTGTGCTGGTCGTTATCGTCCCCTGTAACAATGTGGTTTCTCTGAAAACCGTAGTAGGTACTGGTTTACAAAACTGTTGTAAAGCGTGGTTGTGTGCCCGCAATTCAGTCTCGTGACCGAGGAGAAGCTCCCAACTGTTGGACTTAGAGATTGGGTCTTAAGTCCCCTTTTTCAGGTCTGTCGTAACTTCAGACACCCACTAAGCGGCCGGTCGTAACTCGAGGACCACTTGTACTTTCTAGGCTTTCATTTCAGAAGCAAGTAGCATCAAGAGAAGGGTTTAGGAATAGATCTGAATCGATATACAGTGGGATAATTAATCTCTCTTCCTCAGAAATCTTCCCGTCTAAATGTGCGAGATTAGCACACAGTTGCCTTCTACGTACCAAAATACCCCTTAAGTCTCAGAGGGGAAGGACACAGTTGTCTATCTAAACATACGAGGGCAATTCGGAAAAAATCTTCCGTTTGGTCATCAGTGACAGGGAATGGGAGAACTCGGCACTGCCAATGTGCTGCGACCACCAGGGGGCGGCCATCACACCACACTCCATCTGAGTGCGGATGTTATCTAGCCATCTTGGTGCGAAGGAGCGGGATGGAAGAGAGCGGGGAGCAGACAAGCCCCTTGCCCCTGCGTGCGAAGGGGGTGTGTGGAAGAGGGCGGTAGTGGGCCCCAGGGGCATGGGCTCAAACTAATAAGAGATATCAGAATGGCCCGCCACCCGCAAAGAGCGTGGTGGGTGGGCAAGAACTGGGGGAATGGCCTGCTAGTTGCAAAGAGTGCTGGCGAGTGAGAAAGTGGGATGGACAGCACGCTGCAAGGAGTACAGGCAGCAGGGGGGAACATTCAACCTTGTTCTCATCCACTGACCGTGTTCTTTGAGGCGGCGAGCCATTCCCCCCCCCCCTTTCTCGCCTGCCGGCAGTGCTCTTTATGACAGCATGTCATTTTCCCCCTGCCAGCCACGCTCTTTCCAGCAGTGTGTCATTCTTCCCCGTTCTCGCCTGCCGGCCATGCTCTTAACAACAAGCCGTTCCCCCCACTTGTTCTCGTCCACTGGCCACGCTCTTTGTGGTGGTAGGCCATTTCCCATCCCGCTGCCTGCCACCGATGCGCATCTCAAATGCCCCCCGTCCCCCACTGCCTGCCGCCAGCACACATCCCAAAAGCCCGCCAGGTGCCTGGCGCCGTCGCGCATCCCACCCTCTTCCACCCACCCACTTCACACCACGATGTTCATTGGTGAGAAGCAATCCGCACTCAGATTGCCCAGTCGAGACAGCTGCCCCCTGGTGGTCGCAGTGAATCGGCGCCACCAAATTGAAATAGACCCTCAGTGACAGACACTCGCATATACAGAACTTTTATTATACACATTGGAAAACTACAACATTTCATGACTTTTCGACATAATCGCCATTCAAATTGAGACTGTTGTCATAACAAAATCTCCCTCCTGCGATGAAAGCCAGATGAAGTGGAAGTCGATGCCAAGTCTGGCGCTATAGGGGGGATGATCCAAAGCATCCCAACGTTGGAACTGCTCCAAACGTTCTTGGGTGCATCTAACAGTGTGTGGATGAGCATTATCATGAACCAACAGCACACTGGAAGTCAGCATGCCCCGACACTTGCATCACACTGCTTCAGCGACGACAATGCGCTTCACAATGCTGTTACAGGGTGGCCTCATTCCCAGAAAGGAGATTTCTTTGCAGAAGAAATTTCAAACCTTGTAAGACATGATGACAAAGGCCTCAGTTTGAATGGCGATGATGTCGAAAAGTCATGGAATGTTGTAGTTTTCTAATGGGTATAATAAAAGTTCTGTATCTGCGTGTGTCTGTCATTGATAACCAAATGGTGGAGTTTTTTCCCGAATAGCTCTCGTATTTCAGGCCCTTTCTCCTTTCCATGACCCGTGGTTCCATATGTGCCCTTCTCTGAAATTAAAATGCATTTGAAATTCTCGCCAAGCTGCTAGTCCTCTTGGGGACTTTTGTGCTAGCTGAGTTTTGAAGGTGATCCAGTTTGCTTTACCGCTCTGTAAGACTTGGGTTATCTGTGGCTGGTGTGTCTGCCACTTTGCACGTGCCTGGGGTTTTGTTTTGTTTTTGCACTAGTGGTAAGTTTTCACCAGAGTTGTAGTCCTCTGTGCTCCCTTCCTGAAAATGAGTTCAGCGCCTGCCACCCCGCCCGGTACCTGATTGGAAATGGGATTAAGAACTCCAGGTCATTGGAGAAATAATTGTAAGTAGCCCAAAACCTAACACTAAACTTGGAAGCCCATTTTTTAAATCTAGAGTAAAACGGAGGTTATATCCCGTTTTTGGCAGAAACTGTTAATCGTGAGCACGTGGGGAAAAGACAGGTGGTCCTTGACAAACGACCGTGATCAGACCTGTCCATTGCGATCGTTGTGTCGTAACGGCTGTAAATCAGGTCTCTTCCGCGACCTATTCTGCAGCGGTTGTTACGTGAACGCAGCAGTGGTAAAACCAGCTGCATGATAAACTTGTTTGCAGGATGATAATAAACGCAGCCATGTTGGCAAGCACTCGAAGTACGGCCACGTGACTGCAGGGGGTGCTGTTCGAACTTTGGAACCAGGTCGCAAACTCCCTTTTTCCAGGTAAGTTGTAACTTTGAACGGTCGTAACCTGTACTGCAGCGTTTCTCAGCCTTGACAGCTTTTAAGACGTGTGGACTTCAACTCCCAGGATTCCTCAGTCAGCCATGCTGGCAAGAGAATTCTGGGAGTTGAAGTCCAACCATGACAGCTGAGGAATTCTGGGAGTTGAAGTCCACGCCTCTTAAAATTATTGTATGAAAATCTCCACCTCCAGTTGTGTTCACACTACAGTAAATATTTTGGGGGATTCAGGAATTCTTTCGTCATGACTAGAGGGTATCAAGATTAGGAAAATCTCTTTTTTGGCCAGAACTAAACCTGAGATTGCTTTCAATAAAACTTTTCATACTTTAAAAGGAACGTTGTTGTTTTTTCTTCGCTTAACTTGTTCCTGCCGTGTTCTACGGTCGGCCGAAAATGTTAGCTGTCTTCTGCCACAACGAATTTCTTGCGAAAGGTTATCATTAAAAAGAATATTTTTGGTTTAAAAAAAACACCCAACTTTTTCCTCTTAGTAATGAGTCCTCAATTTACGACCATAAGATGGTTGTTAAGTGAGTTATGCCCAATTTTACAACTGCTTTCCATTGTGGTTGTTAAGTGAATCACACTGTCATTAAGCGAATCTGACTACTCCATTGGCTTTGTTGTTGGAAGGTGGCAAGTAGCAATCTCATGACTGCGGGATTCTGCGACTCATAAATACGTGCCAGTTGCTGAGCGTCTCATTTTTGATCACACAACTATGGGGGTGCTTCAACGGTTCTGTGAAAAACAGTCATAAGTTGCTTTTTCAGTGCCGTTGTAAATTTGAACGGTCACTAAGAGAACCGTTGTAAATTGAGCACTACCCGTAATGGTATATGGAAAAGATCTCGGGAGACTGACCCAGGAGATGCTACATCGGATAAGAGACAGCATAGCTACAGCTCCACAATGGGAAGGAAAAAAGCTCAGGGGAAACCCTACCTAGTTTCTCAGGCTGCATAGGAGACGGCGAGAGATTTGTACTTTCAGACTTGCAAGGTTCTGTTAATGTAGCTTTACAATAAAGTTGAAATGAGTTCGTTTGGCTGTGCTTCCAGTCCGGACTGCCTCACAAGGCTGATGTCAATCATACAAATCTGAAAATGCATCTCTTACCCCCACCCCACCCCCGTCTCCACCGTTTACAGCATAAGAGGCTAGGGAGGATTTCATCTGAGCTCTTTTCCGCATACCCATTTCTTAAGGGCTCAGCTGTCCCTTATCTGACAGTTCTCCTCTAAAGCTCATTCTCATATACAAGTAGTCCTTGACTTGCAACAGTTCATTTAGTGATGGACGCATTGAGTACCGTATTTCCCCCTCAAAATAAGACCTGACCGAAAAATAAGCCCTTAGTGCGTCTTTTGGAGCAAAAATTAATATAATATCTTATTTTTGGGGAAACACTGCACTAGCAATGCAGTGGTTCATTTAATAGCTATGGCAGTGAAGGTCATAAAAATGTGACAAAACTCACTTAACCATTGTCTTGCTTAGCAACAGAAATTTTGGGCTCAAATGAGGTCATAAGTCGAAGACTTTCCATAGAACAAGATCGGAAAACGTTGAAAGAGCTTGTCCATAGAGTCAAGCACGACTGAACGGATAAACATCAGATTAGAGTTGACGCCATGTGAAAATACGAGGGCAATTCAGTTTTGGTTATCCATGACGGACACTCACAGATGCAGAATTTTTATTATACACATTAGAAAACTACAATGTTACCTTTCAACACAATTGCCCTTCAAATGGAGGCCCTTGTCATAACGTCTTACAAGGTTCGAAATTCCTCCTGCAAAGAAATCTCCCTCCACCCAGGAAATAGCATTGTGAAGCGCATTGTCACCGTCAAAGCGGTGCAACGCAAGCATCGGGGCATACTGACTTCCAATGTGTTCGTTCACGACAATGCTCGCCCGCACACCGCTAGACGCAACCAAGAACTTTTGGAGCGATTCCAACATTGAGATGTTTTGGATCATTCCCCCCCTATAGCCCAGATTTGGAGCCGAGCGACTCCCACCTCTTCTGGCTTCCTTCCCAGGAGGGAAATTTCTTTGCAGGAGGAATTTCAAACCTTGCAAGATGTTTATGACAAGGGCCTCAATGTGAATGGCGATTCTTTTATAAAAAAATCATGGAATGTTGTAGTTTTCTAATGTGCGTAATAAAAGTTCTGCATCTGAGTGTCTGTCATGAGTAACCCAACAGAGGTGTTTTTTTTCCCGAATTGCCCTTGTATAATTGCCCAGATATTACCACAAAAACCTCAAAATGTAACATGAACGGGGACCGTTTTGCCCTCATCCTGGTTTCTTGATGGAGGCAACAGACCAAGGTTTTGCAAAAATCAGCATCTTGTTATTTCTACCTAATGAAATCAAACCGAGGCGCCACGACAGAGACTTTTCAAAGTAGGTACGGGAAAAAAAGACAGGAGGAAATGTGGGAAAGGCCCCAGATCAGAGGAGATCCCGACGCGCGCGCAGTCACATCTTCGTCAGCTTCAAGACGTTGAGGCGCACAGGAACAAATGTGGCACCTGAGGCATATTGGATCTCTCGGAGAACTCCTTCCCAACTCTTCTTCTCTTCGTCGTACCTGGAAAAAAAACCACACACACAAACCTTTTAGCGTGGGGAGAGTGGGTCTCCGTGGAGATACGAGAAGTTCTTTTAAAAAAAAAATTAAAACACTAGGGAAGGCGTTAATAGAAGAGAATATTTGTAGCTCAGGGTTGAACTGTGGGTGAGTGTCTTTGGTGATCTCTGAAGTTTGGGGGTTTTCTTGCAGATGTTTCATGACCCAACTAGGGAACATGAGTGCAAATTGAGAGGGGGGGTTCAGGAGGAGGAGGAGGAGGAAGAAGAAGAAGAAGTCAAAGTTAGAGGAAAGTCTTCAGAGATGAACTAGGCCGGAACTGCCTGGTAGAGCAACTGATATCAAAAGAAAAGAATATTTGCAGCTCAGGGTTGAACTGTGAGCTCCTTCATGCTCTACGAGCTTGGTGTCTTTCTTCCAGACATTTTATGATCCAATTAGGTAACATCATCAGTGCTGGAAGGCAGGTAGGATTGCGAGGAGGAGGACTGATACATAGATAGATGGATGGATGGATGGATGGATGGATGGATGGATGGATGGATGGATGGATGGATAGATATTAAATGATTGACAGATGACAGATATAGGTGAGATGGATGGATGAATGGATGGATAGATAGATAGATAGATAGATAGATAGATAGATAGATAGATAGATAGATAGATAGAT
>JANHFO010016960.1:0-12414 GCA_032468095.1 Pareas carinatus | reverse complement strand
GCAATCCGCAGCTCGGGGATTTCCCCCCCCTTCTTTTCCTCACAGAGAGTTTGGACGCCGGCAACGGCAAGTGCAATCCGCAGCTTGGGGATTCCCCCCCCTTCTTTGCCTCGCTGAGAGTTTGGACGCCGTCAAAGGCGAGCGCAATCCGCAGCTCGGGGATTTCCGCCCCCCTCCTTTGCCTCACTGAGAGTTTGGACGCCGGCAAAGGCGAGCGCAATCCGCAGCTCAGGTGTGCCCCCCCCTTTTCACTCGTTGGGGGAGGGGGCAGAACACCCTTCACTGATTATCTGTACACTGAATGATCCAAAAAAAGAGCGAGGAAAAAAATTATGAACCCCTCACACCCTGGACATAATCTATTCTAACTTCTTCCCTCTGGATGACGCTACAGAGCACTGCAAACCAAAACAACTAGACATAAGGACAGTTTCTTCCCTCATGTCATCAATCTACTAAACCGCTGATTCACAGAACAATGTGGAGGGTCTCCTTTGTGACCAGATGAAATGGTTTCTGTGACATGAAATCAGCACTTTATAACATGACATGATGAATGTTATTTACTTTAAGACTATGAATGTATCTTATGCTCATATACACAGTTGATTATGCCTATATATGCCTATATATACAAATGATCTTAATTATGTGCATATATATATACACACATACAAATGATCATATATTCAAATGCTTATGCAAATGCTTATATATTCAAACTGACTATGAATGTATCCTGATTGTATTCTTGTTGTGTATGTATTTTGGTATTGTGCACGATCACTGAAGACAAATTCTTTGTGTGTCCTGACACACATGGCAAAATAAATTTTGATTCTGATTAGTTCTAATTGTTTTATCATAAAGTGCCAGGACAGATTGTCAAATTTCTTTTGCACATCTAGAAATACCAATGCCATTTTTTTACCTGTGTGCATTTCATAATATTCTAGAACATTCATTATAACTCATAGATTATTTTTAATTTGTTTTTTTGGCAGAAACACACTTTGATCAGTATGTATAAATTATATTAAAAAAATTAGTTTTTCTGCCATTATTGCAGTAAATATTTTGTAATCCACATATACTAATGATATGGGTCTCTAGCATTTTATGTTCTACAAATCGGTTTTTTTCATTTGGTATCAGGGTGATGTTTACCTCCAACCATTAAATTGGAATTTTAGCTGTTAGCAAACGTTCATTGCGAATATTTTTCAGTGGTATGATTCATATTTCTTGTAGATGCTTGTACCATTCTGCTGGTAACCAGTGTTTTTTCATCTTTTTGTCTTTTGATGGCTTGCATCAGTTCTATTGATTATATTTCTTCTTTACCTATAACCTTATAGTTTTCATGGGATTTGGGGTAAATTGTTTTTTTTAAGTATTGTGTTCCCTTTTCTATTGTTTTCACTTCCGAGTATAGTTTCATGTAGTATTTTTAAATTATCTTCTTTATTTCCTCTTGTTTATATTGCTTATCTCTTTTTTCATTCACTCGGCACTTTATCATTTTTTCCTTTCTCTGTTGTTTAAGTTTATATGATAGCCATCTTCCTGGTTTATTTGCATTTTCAAAAAAAATTGTTTTGCGTTTTCCAACTCTTGTGATATTTTTTTCTAATTCCATCAGATTCATTTTGTGTTTTATTACTTCCATTTGATTTTTTAATTGTTTCTTTTGTGGCATGTTTAATAACTTCAGTTCTAATTCTTTGAATTCTGCTTTTAGTATTCTCTATTATTTTTTCTTTTTTTTGCCATGTAGCTTATAACTATACTTCTGAAGTGTTTTTGGCCATGTCCCATATCATTTTTGCTTATGTTTTTTAATTTTTATTTTCTTTAAAAAAGTCCCATTTCTTTTTCTGCTATTTTTTTTCTTTTAGTATGACTCTATCCAATATCCTACAATCCATGGCACTCAATGTCACCTGATATTCCCCATTTTGATCAGTATGTATTAATTTGGTCTAAAAAAAAATTAAGCGTCTCTGCCATTATTGCTGTAATTATTTTGCAATTCACATTTAGAAATATGATTCTATAGTATTTTTTCTTCAACAAATCATTTTTTTCTTTTGTTATAATGTTTGCCTCCAACCATGAATTTGGATTCTTAATTGTCAACAAAAATTCATTACAAATGTCTTCCAGCAGTGTAATTAATATTTCTTGTAGTTGCTTTTACCATTCTGCCATAACCCATCAGGTCCTGGTGGTTTTTTTTTCCAATTTTTTGGTCTTTTGATGGCTTCTGTCAGTTCTATTAAAGATATTTTTCCTCTAATATGACCTTATAGTTTTCTTGAATTCTGGGTAAATTATTTTCCCTTAAGTATTATTGTTTTCTTTTCTATTGGAGTTTTCTCTTCACAGTACAGATTTATATAGTACTTTTTAATTATCTTTTCCCCCTCTTGTTTATGCTGCTTATCTCTTTTTTCATACACTAGGCAGTTTATCATTTTTTTTCTTTTTCTGTTGTTTAAGTTTATATGATAACCATCTTCCTAGTTTGCTTGCATTTTCAAAAAAGTTTTATTTTGCATTTTTCAACTGTTGTGCTATATCAGATTCATGTTATGTTTATTACCTCCATTTGTCTTGTTAATTGGTTTTTTTTGTGTGGCATATTTAGTAAATTCAGTTCTAATTCTTTGAATTCTTCTTTTAGTATACTATATATTTGTTTTGTTTTGTTTTGGTTTTGGTTTTTTTGCCATTTGGTTTATAACTATACCTCTGAAGTATACTTCAGCATTGTCCCATATCATTTGTGTTCATGTCTCTTCCTTTTTATTTTTTCTGAAGAAAAGTCCCATTATTTTTCTGCTGTTCTGACCAACTCATGGAGAAAGCTGATAAAGCATTAAAATTTACTCTTTTAATACACAGTAGCAAAGTTGTTAAGTCTTAATGGATTTATAGCTAATGTGGCTGTAACAGTTCTTCTATGGCCATAAATCTGTCCCAGAGATTTACGGTTCTACAATAAAGTTTGGCTTGCAGTCGAGGCAAAAAACTTACTGTTTTAAATTGGAGTTCACAATCCACAAGAATTCAAGGCAAAAACCCACCCCCACAAATCAAGGCAACCAGGGTGCAGGGTTCAGGAAAATTCAATAACAAGGTTCAAGAATTTCAGGAATCATGAAAGTCAGAGGCAGGAACCAATGGCAGGGAAACAAACGTTGTCTGTTCCAAATAACAGTTTGTAAATCGTTCTCTTTTATCCCCACTGAGGTGAGGTTGCTAATACCAGCAATGGCAATGTCCAACATACCAGCTAATCGACTTCTGTTGAGCCTCTAGCCTCACCCTGTGGAGCACCCTTGCATCAGGAATTGGGGCCAGCTGTTCCTCATCATCACCGACTGGCTTGCTGTCAGCAGAGCATGGAAGCAGCCTGCATTTTGGCTGTGGATTAATTTCTGGCCCCGGCAATGGTTCAAGATCTATGCCTTCTTGTTCTTTGGCAATGTCAACAGGTAAGGTCTGTTCTGACCCGGCCTCCTCCTCTTCCAGTTGACAGCTGGCTAGACAGAACTGGCTGGGGAATTCTGGGAGGTGGGTAAGCACCCAC
The DNA here is from genome assembly GCA_032468095.1 of Pareas carinatus. NCBI lineage: Eukaryota > Metazoa > Chordata > Lepidosauria > Squamata > Pareidae > Pareas > Pareas carinatus. The sequence goes on along the minus strand of JANHFO010016960.1, from coordinate 8,819 downwards.
TTTTTAACCTCAATTTCCTCCTCAGGATCCGGAGCAGGAGGCCACCATGGCCTTGGAAGGGGGGGTAGGCATAACATTTGCTCTTTTATAAATTCTTTTTTCTTTAGTATGGATCTATCCAATATTTTATAATCTGTGGCACCACGACATCATCGGATGTTCAGCATTTTGAGCAGTATGTATAAATTCTGATAAAAATGTTTTTAATCTGTCTGCCATTATTGCTGTAAATATTTTGTAATCCACTTTCAGCAACGATATGGGTCTATAGTTTTTTATCTTCATCAAATTAGGGGAAGTTGGTATCACGGTAATGTATGCCTCCAACCATGAATTTGGAATCTTAGCTGTCAACAAAAGTTCATTACAAATTTTTTTCAGAGGTGTAATTAATAATTCTTGTAGTTGCTTGTACCATTTTGCCAGGTTACAGAAATTCAGGAAGAACATATCCCATGAAGTAAGGAAAGTCCAGATACAGAATTCAGCAGTCTGGGAGTCCACAAAGTCAGGATACAGGAAGTCACAGTATGCAAGCAAGCGGTTGTCTATTCCAACAACCATTTTGCAAGCTTGCTCTTTTTATTCCCCACTGAGGGTGGGCCCCTGCTAGTAACAGCCGTAGTGATACCAACAGGCTGGCCAATCGTGTCCCATTGGAAGCCAGCTGTTCATCATCACTGCCAGCAGAGCATGGAGGCAGCTGGCACTTTGGGCTAATTGATGACCCTGGCACTGCCTCAAGCTCAATGTCTTCTTGGTTCCCCGTACTATCAGCAGGTATAGGAGCCCTGGGAGCCAACCCAGCCTCTTCCTCCTCCTCCATCTCAATGTCTGTAGCTGAGGTCTGTGGAAGAGTCAGATGCTGCCTGGGCACAACCAAGTAATGCTTTGGTGCTGGGCCAGCCTCCTCCTCCTCCTCCTCTTCAATGTCTGGGTCTGGAGGCTGCAGAGGGAGTGGCTGATAGGACACAACATGTAGTTTATAATTATATTTCTGAAGTAGGCTTTAGCCATGTCTCCTATCATTTATGTGGATGTTTCTTCCTTTTTATTCTCTTTGAAGAAAAGTCCCATTTCTTTTTCTGCTAATTCTATCAATTGTTTTTCTATCTAATATCTTACACTCTGTAGCACCACGACTTCACCGGAAGTCTCCTTTATTTCTTTTTCATAGATTTCCTTGAGTCTGATGCAAAGTTTTCTAGATGTTTAATGGCTATGATAGATGCTTCAAGCCATTCCTGTACATTTAAATCACATGTTTCTGGCCCTTCTTCTTGGAGATGATTCAGAGAAACATCCAGCCAGTCATTCACATCCTCCCTCGATGCATCAACGCTTTCCTTTTGAATCAGGGATGTTTTGAGCCATTCTTCCAGGTTGTCTCTTGATCCTTCTGTCTGGCTTTTCAGAGACTGCCGAAGCCATTTGAGAATGTTTTGCCTGGATTTCTTTGATTTTTTTTATTTTGAGGCAATCTATAGAGGCTTTTTTAACTGAGGTCTCAACATTTGAGGTTTAAATTTTTCATCTGTCTCCTTGTCTCCTGTTTGACAGACATTCTGAGAGTCTCTATTGTCTTCTCTGCTATTAGGTGATGCCCTATGGAGTACCACCAATGACGTGCACCAGCCCTTCCTCAGTTGTTTCTCTCTAGAAAAATCAGAAGGTTAGATATGAATCTGGACCAACAACGAAGTATTGTTAGTTTAAAATAATAAGAACTGCCTTGATGTTGGAAAACTCTCACTCTGAAAGTATATAAATATTACTGGGGATTGAAAGATCTCTCATATTCATCACTTCCATGAGACTATTGACTCCTAGATTTGTATGTGTAACAGTACAATGAATTATAATTTATTAATTTCTTTCTAAAGTAAGGAGGAGAACTTATGGTTTTTCCAAGCTTTCTAAGCTAAGAAGAATTTAATATGAAATTTTGGAACAGGAAGTCACGATGGCTATTTAAAAATTTCTTACCTGCACAGTCTTTCTTCACACTCTATGCAGAGCAACTCTTTCTCATCGATCAGATCCAGATTTTGGAATGAGAGCATTTCTGCCTTCATTCTAAATTCTTCCTTTTCTCTTACCAGTTTGCCCATCACTTCATCACATCTGTAAATTATGAGGAGCAGGGAGAAATTAGCCCTCTTAATTTTTAACTTGAATTCCTAAGCATAACTACATTCTTAATTATTTTTATATTCCATTATACCTATTGCTCTTCTCCTATTCACTAATGAATACATATAAGAGAATGGCATGTTTCTTTTATTCAGTATATCTGGCCTCAGAGCTCTAATCAATACATTTCAATTTGAAAGAAAAAGTCAGGATTGCTATCTAAATATTTCTCACCTGTATAGTTCTTTTTTAAGGTCATTGCCTTCTCTTGCAAATTTATGAGCCTTGCATTTGAGACTCTCATTCTCTCGTCTCAGCTTCTCTAGCTGCCCACACTTGTCAGAACTATGTTTTCTGCAAAATATCAAGAGCAGAGCGAAATTAACCCCCTTAGGGTTTTTTTATTTGAATCATAAAACTTGCTTAAAGTTAAAACTAATTAAAATAGCCGATATTATTTTTATACATATTCTTAAATTTTAATTAATTTAATATTCTATTTGTGTTATGACAGCCAGCAAGCTCTTCTTACAATGCTAGAATTATTTATTGAGTACTTTGGAAATGCTCAGTAAAAGTGCTGAATCAGTAAATCTATGCAAACTCTACCTTCATTGTACTCTTAAGGGATTTGATTAGCTCCTTCAGCATTAAGATCCCTATATTTAAGAGTTTGATTAATGGGCGTCACTTTCAGTATTTAGCATTACATAATCTATTATTGTCACCATGGAATCTTCAGTGCTTAAAAACATGTTTTCCTTTTTTTTCTCTTACATACTGAAACAGTCACAAGCCAATCCAAAATAATTTCCAGAAGCAAAGTTTCTGATGTGAACAGAATGGTGGATGAGAATTTGTGAGGGTTGAAGTAAATAACAAAGTGGAAGCCAAGAACTGGTGTGATTGAAAAGCACAGTAGCAGATAGGAGATCAAATCAAGGATTTCCTAAATATACATGATTGAGTTGTGAAGATTCCTTGTGAAGAGATTCATCATGTCCGATATCCACCTGGAACCCAGTGCTCTCTTCTCTTCTTTTGCTACTGCTTTAATCCAACACAAAGTCTCTGAAAGCGAAAGTCTTTGAAAAAACAGGGCCTCAGAAAAAGACACTAGGCATGCTTGGAGAGCCAGATTGTTTGGAGCATTTCTTTTCCCTAACCTTGTTTCAGGCAAAAGTAATTCAACCCAGAACATTGTATAAAGTACGTCCAGGGGAGAGAGCTTTGATATAAAATTCTGGAAGAGAAAGTCAGGGTTGCTATCTAAATGTTTCTCACTTGTTCAGCTTTTCTTCATACTGTGCGCAGAGTTCCTCTTTTTCTTTGGCCAGTTGGAGATTCTGACTTGTAAGCTCCTGAATCTTTAACTGGAGCTCTTCCTTTTCTGTTAGGAGGTTTGCAATCTCCATTGTCTTCCTGTAAATTATGAATACCAGAGATAAATTAGCCCCCTTAGTTTTTTTTAACTTGACTTATCAACCATATTCTTTAAATTAAAACACATTTAAAATATCTTTGTGTGTCTGTTTGTTGCTATTCCCAGCTTATTTTTCAAGCTTTACTAGAATATAATTATCATCATTTCCCTTTTGATATTAAGAGAAAGTTGTCAAATTTATCAAAACAGTCTTTCACATTCAAAGCACTGCCCTTCCCCATGCAGCCTCCACTCCACCTCATTTATCCCAAATTGGCTTGATTCACAGTTTACAACAGCCTGCAGGTAACACAAATGTCCCTCCAATTATTTTCATTTGTGAGAAATGAACAATTGTCATCATACTCTGCCTTCTGGTGTTTTGTTCTTCCTTAATATGCTGGGGGATTTCAAAACTTATAAGGGAGTGAGCTCTGAGCTCCCGATCCTAGCCCCAGCACCTGCCCTCCTAGCAGTTTGAAAGGATGCAAATGCAAGGAGATTAATAGCTACCACTTGTGTGGGAACATAACAGTATTCTGCATGCCTTTGGTGTATAGCTATGTTGGCCACATGAACATGAAAATTTTCTTTGGACAATGCCAAGAAACAGAGATGAGCACTGGGCCTTAGAGTCACACATGGCTAACAGGGAAACCTTTACCTTTATTCTGGACTAAATTCTCTACGGTCACAATCCCACCAAATGTGGTGCTCTTCCTACGCAAAGATCAGAGTGTATTGTAAGAAATGTCAAATTCTCTGAAACTCTATTTGTGATATATGCATTTGATACAATGCCCAGTTCCATTGTCAATGTAGAAATTAGAAATGTTGTGTTTAAAATGTGAAGTTAATAGGATTATACAAAGATTTGGAGGAGTGCTTCTGTTTGATGAAGGTACGATTATCTCATGATAGGTAACCACAAAATAAACTAGGTGAACATTAAGAATCAACACTGACTTGATGGCAGATAATCCATCAAGATAATATAAACAGCAAATTGTTACAAAATACTTTTCAGAAGACATTCTAGAAAAGGTATCTAAAATGTTTGTGCCCTGCATAAAGGCATTTTCCAAGACTTACAAATGACTCTGGACCTTTGCTCTCTTCAGATCTTCTTCCAGCCTTTGTGTTCTGGTCTGAAGAACCTGGAGAATCCAAAATACATCACAAGTCAAGAATATACTTCTATATCAGTCACTCACTTCCCCCCACTCACCTTGGGCTACTTCATCTCTTATTATGACATGAAATATTTCTTGGTAATGAACACTCAAAAAAGATTCCTCAGATGCTTGATTGCTTACCGGACAGGTTCGCATCTTGAAGTTTGAATCCTGGCCGGCTGGTTCCTCAAGGTCCACATGCATCCTTGTATTTTCTGGGTGCCTTGAAACCTGGCACTTCCGTGAAGAATGAAAAACATAAAATAAATGTTGAACTACATGTTTGCTTGATAATTTCCCCTCATTATGAAAATCTCTTCAAGGAGATACATTTCATGGTCATGAGAAGAATTACATGAGTAAATTCAAGTAAAATCTCTGTGATGTCAGTGTAAAGAGGATATTGGTTTAAGCTTCCTCTTTAGGAAAAGAGTCTGGAGTGTAGACAAGCATATTTGTGAATATTAAAATCCACGCATGTCAATATCTGCACACAAATGTGCAACCTCCAATTTATTGCTGTCGATGTTCAGTAGAGGCAATAAAGGTTATTCACACTGGGTAGAAAAAGAAATATCTAATTTTAGGTCATTTGTTCAGGAAATGTAAAACAGAGCAGTTCACACAAAGTATGAACCACTTAAATTGCATTACGCTGCTATTGGTATTGTATCTGGCCAAAGAAACTAGCTAATGTGGCAAAAATCAAACTACAACTATACATTATATACCTCAGCACGTCTCCGTTCTTCTGTGGTGGATGATAAAAGAGGAAGTCTAGATCTTTCTTCCTGCAACATTGACAAAAATACCTATTTTAAAAAGACAAACTGACAGTGATTAATGACACTAATTTTTCTAACAACAGCTTTATGTGGCTTGGGTTGATGTTAAATGTAGTTTCTTCATCCTCAAATCTCTGTTGCTGACTTTATCTCTGGCATCTAAACTCTGCACACTTGCTTGGAAGTTCACACTACTGAATAAAAGAAGATTTGTTTCAATACTCCTCCATCTGTACTGACAGCAGCATTGAATATAAACAGTGTAGCTGTAGTCTCTGCTGGCATAATTTGTCTTTTCCTTTTGCATCTCTACATTTTTTAGCCTGATGGGCTGGAGCAGTGAACAGCCTGCTGTTTTGTGGCATTTTAGTCATCTCAGTCAATTTCATATTGATTTCTTTCTCTGTAAAATTGGATGAAGAATCTTAACAGAAACATCTAAAGTTGGTCTACCAGTTTTATTTTCAAGGGTTTTCTTTAAATACTGGAAGTTCCTGAAATAAAGAATGGATTAAAGGCCGTACAGTCTGGGATAAGCAGGAATGGAACATGTCTATGGAGATTCTCAGTCATTCAGGTCATGGTTGTCCCCAAGGTGCTTTTTCAAACAGCAACTGGACATTCTTTTTTTCCCCCTTGAAGATGTTTTGCTTCTCATCCAAGAAGCTTCTTCAGTCAGAACTGAAGAAGCTTCTTGGATGAGAATCGAAGTATCTTTAAGGAGAAAAGAAAGAAAAGTCCAGTTGCCTCTTGAAAAAGCACCTTTGAGATAGGTAAGGGACAGATAGGGAGCCCTTCTACTATATTCACAAACAGCCCTTTCATTTAAAGTGAAAAGTGCAGATAAAATGAACAATACTCCTGCTAAATTCATGTAAAATCTCCACTAGCAACTTGACTTATTAAATATGTTAAATATTTACAATGACCTAAGCTACATCTACAAATTTATTGATTCATTCTTGCAACTTAAATGGCTTTTCCAGAAACATTAGATGCTCCGGGATTCTCTCTTTTCTTTCCTTCCATTTATTTGTGTTTGAGTCTCAAGGACTGGCTGGACAAGTTCCTGCAGTTTTCTTGTGCCTAAACAAGGGCAAGAACTGCCTATATATGGGTTTCTAGCCTGATGCCCTAACCGTAATACCAAACTGGCTTTCTTGGGTAGCTAACACAAGTTAACAATATATTTCAAAGCACAGAAAAAAAGCCTATAATGGTAACTGAAGACAAATACCACAATGAATGGTTGGTCTGTCTGTCCGTCTGTCCGTCCGTCCATCCATCCATCCATCCATCCGTCCATCCATCCATCCATCCATCCATTCATCCATCTCAAATTTCTCTACGTTCCATCACACTTGTGTGACAATAGTGTTTACTGTGGCCGATGAACAAATGTTTTCTCTTACCTCCTTTTGGAGATGCTTCATGTTTTCTCTCAACTTTTCTCAGCAAATCATCTGCCATCACGAAACAAGTGATGATTGGCAACTAGAAGATAAAGTAATAGGTGAGCATGTGAAATAGCATTAACATTTTTATTTAGGAAATTGGAATGTAGATTTATGATTTTGTTCCTGAAAGCAGATGGATGAACCAGTGCAACATGCGAGAGACATTTTGTTTCTCCATGTGATTTTCCACCTATTAAATTGTTTCTAGAAGCTAGGGCTTACTTTTTCCATTGTAACAAGAGCAAATCTAAACCCCACTCAGCTTCCCTATTTATTTAATATACAGGGTATGTGACCCATCTCACATAGTGGCTAAAACATTAACAGATTAAAACAAGAAATATCAACACTAACATTGTTTTAAAAATGTAAATCCTACTGTGTAGGTGGTACAATAATGGATCTGCTGAACTATCTTATTTTGATTTATACAATTGGCTCTGATAATTTCCCATAAAGACTCTTTCGATGCAAAGTATTTTTTTCGCTTTTGCACTGCAATAGACACAGAGAATTCAAAACAATTTCTAGAGGTAAAGTTTTGAATCCACTGTGGTAAAAGTTCTCACTTTTCCCCAAATGCCAATCTGTAAAGGTAGCCCAACAAGTTGCTTTCTCCTAGTTTAAGCAGCACCTTGTTTGTGAGGTTGCATGAGATCACGACTGCATCAATAAAATTTGCAGCCGTGATTGGACCTTCATATGAAAGACAAACTCAACTATTGCTATTCCCAGCTTTTCCCCCCAGTTTGATCAGAAGAGGTGTCAATGAATAGTAGATGTCTTCTTAGTATTCTACATTCATTCTATGATTTATCTTTTAAGATAGAGATTGACAACAGCTCAGCACTTCAGTACCTCAGCACTTCAACAGCTCATCTTCACAGCACCCCAGTTCTTCTGCACTCCGCTCCTCAGCACTTCAGCTCCTCAGAACCTCAGCTCCTCAGCACGTTCAGCATCTCAGAACCTCAGCTCCTCAGAACTTCGGCTCCTCAGCACTTCAGCACCTCAAAACCTCAGCTCCTCAGCACTTCAGCACCTCAGCACCTCCTCAGCACTTCAGCACTTCAGCACCTCAGAACCCCAGAACCTCAACTTCTCAGCACTTCAACACCTCAGCACTTCAGTGCCTCAGCACCTCAGCACCTTAGTACTTCTGCACATCAGAACCTCGGCTCCTCAGCACTTCAGTACCTCAGCACTTCAGTAATCCAGCACTTCAGTACCTCAGCACTTCAATAGCTCACCTTTGCCGCACCCCAATTCTTCTGCACTCCGCTCCTCAGCACTTCAGCACCTCAGAACCTCAGCTCCTCAGCACATTCAGCATCTCAGAACCTCAGCTCCTCAGAACTTCGGCTCCTCAGCACTTTAGCACCTCAAAACCTCAGCTCCTCAGCACTTCAGCACCTCAAAACCTCAGCTCCTCAGTACTTCAGCACCTCAGCACCTCCTCAGCACTTCAGCACCTCAGAACCTCAGAATCTCAGCTCCTCAGCACTTCAACACCTCAGCACTTCAGCACCTCAGCACTTCAGTGCCTCAGCATCTCAGCTCCTCAGCACGTTCAGCACTTCAGAACCTCAGCTCCTCGGCACTTCAGTACCTCAAAACCTCAGCTCCTCAGCACCTCAGCACCTCCTCAGCACTTCAGCACCTCAGCACCTCAGAACCTCAGCTCCTCAGCACTTCAACACCTCAGCACCTCAGCACCTCAGCACCTCAGCACTTCAGCACCTCAGCACTTCAGTGCCTCAGCACCTCAGCACCTTAGTGTTTCTGCACATCAGAACCTCGGCTCCTCAGCACTTCAGTACCTCAGCACTTCAGTAATCCAGCACTT
>JANHFO010016757.1:0-12429 GCA_032468095.1 Pareas carinatus | reverse complement strand
GTAAAGAATAGCTAAAAATAAACAGGAAAACAACCGTCGTGCACCATGCAGGCTTAGATCTCAAGTGATCCATAATCTCAGGCCTGCCGAAAACGCCAGGTCTTCGAAGCTTTATGAAAAGCCACCAGGTTGGGGATGGTCTGGATTTAGGGTTTAGGGTTTAGGGTGGGCCATTCCAGATGTGGCCTCACCCCCAGCGTTACAAAGAGACGTGCGCAAGTGGCGCACGGAACAAAGTGTCGGAAACTAGATTTAGATTTAGATTTATTAAACTTCTATACCGCTCTTCTCCCCGAAGGGACTCGGGGCGGTTTACAGACAATTAAAAACGCAAAAGACATATAATACAACATACACAATTTAAAATACATTTAAAACGAGATATAAGAAATGGCTGGGAAATTTAGACAACTGATAATAAATCTGGACCTCCAGCAGCCAACTCGCTGTCAGCCCATCCGTTGAGGGGGGGGGGCGAGGACCGGAGCCAAAACCTCCCCCCGACCTGGCTGACCCTTCCCCTGGTCACGGCTGGTGGCCGCAGGATTGGGTGGCATGTTTTGCTCTTCTTCCTGGAAAGAGACACCCGCTTGGTTCCTGGGAGCAGATGGCCAAACAAGACCGGCAGCTGACCGGCGGGCCGAGCGTGTGACCAGGACTTGAGTGTCCACTAAAGGCAACAGAGACACCCTCGGGATTTCCAATCCCCCCCAAGCAACCTGATCTCTTGAGGCTTCGGATGTTGATCCTGACCGGATCCCGTGTCTGTTGTGTTTTTCTCCTTCACCTCTCCTTGCTCGAGTGTCCGAAAAGCTTGCGTAACGTTGCTTCTCCCTCTGCCTCTCGCTCAGCGATGGGCCGCGCCTCCTCCGAAAATAAAACCGGATCTTATATTCGTTTTTGTTCCAAACGGCTTATTAGGTTTTATTTTCCTGGGAAATACGGTCCTCAATGGGTCCGTCCGGCTGACGATCTTATCTGGGGCTTAATTTTGGGGAGGGGCTTCTACCCCGAGCCTCCTGAAAAATCATTGCTAGGGCTTATTTTATTTTATTTTATTTATTAGTCAAATTTATATACCGCCCCAAAGGGACGCCAGAGTGGTGTACAGCCAACAAAACAGAAGATGTACAGATTACAGAATTTAAAAAAACGATTTGAAAAGAAACATTTAAGGCGGCTGAAAAATTTTAAGGCACACCCAATATGAAAACCAATTTAAAACCAAATTTAAAATGGAGAAATAGAATGAAATTTCACGAGGGGGAAGGTGTGAACTAGGCCAAACCGGCCTGGTTAAAAAGATGCGTTTTTACCGCACGGCAGAAAGCACAGAGGTCGGAAATCCTTCGAATATCTACGGGGAGGTCGTTCCAGAGGGTGGGGGCCGCCACAGAGAAGGCTCTCCCCCTGGGGGTCTCCAGCCGACATTGTCCGGCCGACGGCACCCTGAGAAGGCCCTCTCTGTGGGAGCGGAGAGGACGGCGGGAGGTATTGGCCGGCAGAACGCGATCCTGTAAATAACCGGGTCCTAAGCCATGGAGCGCTTTAAATTTTTCAGTCAGCGCTTATTTTCGGGGAAACAGGATAGTTGTTCGTTGACTTTTGTCCCGTTTTAACGACCTTTCTCGCCACAGTTGTTAAGTAAATCGCTGCGGTTCGTCGCACGGTTGTTAAGCGGACGCAGCTTCTCCGTGGATTTTGCCGGGGAACACGTCGTCCGTCCTAAATACGAACCAGTCGCCACCTGTCCGAGTTTGGATCACATGAGCATGGAAAATTCCCGGAAAGGAATTTGCGAAAAAGACCGTCCCCGTTCACTTTCCTCAGTGCCGTTGTAACTTCCAAGGGTCACTAAATGAATACCGTGTTTCCCCCCAAAATAAAACCGGGTCTTATATTAATTTGGTCTTAAAATTTCCACACAGGCTTAATTTAATCTTTTTGTAAACAATATTTTAAAGTGTATATATTATGTGTTTTAATTGTGCCTGTAAGCCGCCCTGAGTCCCTCGGGAGAAGGGCGGGATATAAATTAAATAAATAAATAAATAAAATAAAATAATTCTTCTCCGAAAGACACACTAGGTCTTATTTTCTGGTTAGGCCTTACTTGGGGGGATGGATAGATGGATAGGGGAGAGAGAGAGATGCTTATTTTGAGGGTGGGGCTTTTATGATGAGCACCCTGAAAAATCCAACTGGGGCTGATTTTCTGGTTAGGTCTTATTTTCGGGAACCAGGAGAGTTGAGGGCGACCTGTCAAAAAAATCCTTCATTTTTTTCCTCTCTCTTTCTCTCACTCCGCAGCAAACAACGTCACAACAAACTCTGGCGGTCCCACTCCGAAAGCGACCTGTCGGACCACCACGAGCCCCTGGGCAAGTCGGGGATGGAGGTCAGCAAAAAGGAAATCACCACCTCGGCCGACCGCATCTCCGAGAACAGATCGTCCGGCAGCCTCGTGGCCGGTTCCATGGGGACCCCCGCCGGCCCACACGGCCCTTTGCTCTGCCCGCTGGGGTCCGGCCCCTTGGGGAGCCTTCCGGGCAAAGAGCGGGTGATCCAACTGGAAATCGCGCCCCGAGACTTCGAGGCCGAGCAGATGGAGGACCAGCTGAACCTGAACAATGTCAACGGCTGCCCATCCGGCTGCTGTCCGGGGAACGCCGGGACGCCCCTGGACAACTGCGACGCGACCGAGGCCTTGATGCAGCAAGGAGATGCCTTGAAAACGGGCGGAGGGTTCCCGGACTTGGCGGTCGACGATTTGGAGAACGACGCCCTGAAGCCCGACGACGGCAACGTCCACCTGGTCCCCATGGAGGAGTTGGAGTCCTGCTTGCGGGATTCGCCCAGCCCGCCCGCTAACCTCTCTCAGCCGGAGGAGGAGGAGGAGGAGGAGGAAGAGGAAGAAGAGGAAGAGGAAGGCGCAGCCGGAGATTTCGGGGCAGATCGGATCGACTTCTTCAGCGCTTTGGAGAAGTTTGTGGAGCTGTCGCAGGAGAAGCGGCCCCGGGCCTCGTCCAGGGCGGAGGATTTGGGCAACGGGCGAAACGGGACTCCCCGGGTCTCCGGCTTGGAGCTGCTGCCTTGCGATCCGGGCGAGCAGGCCCAGCGGTGCGCCTCGGCGGGCAGCTCACCACAGGTCTCGGAGTCCTCCTCTCTGGAGGAGGAGCAGCTGAAGGTACCTGAGGCGGAGGGGGGAGGGCGTTGGGGTGGCCCCATTGCTCCGAGGGCCGTCTAAAGCAAGGGTCTCCAGGCCTGGCCCCTTTTAAGACTTGTGGACTTCAACTCCCAGAATCCCCCAGCCGGCAATGCTTAAAGTTGGCTATGGAATTCTGGGAGTTGACGCCCATAAAGTTGGTTGCAGAATTCTAGGAGTAGACTTAAAGTCTTCCGGGTGCGTTTCAAGGTGTTAGCGACCATCTTCAAAGCGCTCCATGGCTTAGGGCCGGGGTACCTGCAGGAGCGCCTGTTACCAACCAATATCTCCCACCGGCCAGTCCGCTCCCACAGAGGGAGGTGCCGTCAGCCAGACAATGCCGGCCGGCGACCCCCAGGGTGAGAGCCTTCTCTGTGGCAGCTCCCCCCGGAGATGCGTACCCTCTCTGATCTCCGGGTCTTTCGGCGTTCTCTCAAGACTCACCTCTTTATCCAGGCCGGGCTGTCTTGCTTTCCCACGTGTCCCCTTGGGATGGGTTTTTAAATTGTTTTTAATTGGGTTTTAACTGGGTTTTAGTTGTAAATTCGTTTTAAACTACTCAGCCTTTATCTAATTATTTTAATGGATTTTAACGTTGGTTTTTTTGTATTATCTGTATGTTTTAATGGCTGTCCACCGCCCTGAGCCCTTTGGGAGTAGGGCGGTAGACAAATTTAAAAATTTAAATGAAATTAATTTAATTAAATTGAAGTTTGCTAGGGAATTCTGGGAGCTGAGGTCGACACGTCTTAATGCTGGCTGTGGGATTCTGGGAGTTGAGGTCCATAAGTTTCCAAGTTTGGAGACCCCTTTTCTAAGGGCATAAGTGGAGTAGAAATAGAACCAGACGGATGCCTTGAGGACCGTATTTCCCCCAAAATAAGGCCTAACCGTAAAATAAGCCCTAATGTGTCTTTTGGAGTGAAAATTAATATAAGACGCCGTGTATAGGTATATAGGTAGGTAGGCAGGTAGGTAGGTAGGTAGGCAGGTGGGTTTAACCCTGAGTGAAATGCCCCCTCCCCTTTCTCTTTTACACCAGATGACATGAAAGCACTCTCTTCCAGCCACCAGCCTTCCCCTTTCCCCCCTTCCTGCTGCTGACTGGCATTTTCTCAAATCGCTGTGTGCCCCCAGAATAATACCTAGGGTGGATGCCTTTCCTGGCCCTCCCTCCCGGATTCAGAGGGGGCGGTCTTGGGGCCACAGGATTTAAAACCCCCAACCCACAGCTTTCCTTCCCCGTTCCAGTTGTCCCGTTGCCTTGGCTGCTGGCGCCATCTGCTGGCCGAGGAGTAGGCACAGATCCAGATTGCAGCATTGTGCGTGTGTGTGTGCATGTGTGTGCACGCGCGTGCAATTCTGTCCTGGAGCCCACCCCCACCCCACCCCCGGGCCTCCTTGCTAGATGAGGATAATAATAATAATAATAATTTTATTTGTACCCCGCCCTTCTCCCAAGGACTCAGGGCAGCTTACAGGCACGTAAAAACTCCAACAACATGAACAATTAAAATAATTAAATAAGGCCTGATTTAAAAGGGGAGCGATAAAATGATTTCCAATAAATAAAGTTAAAATGAACTAGCTTAAATATTAAAGGCAGGAGGACAAGGGCAGGAGGATGAGAGCCTTGGTCCTATTGATTGTGCTTTGCCGTTATAAATCAGATTATAGGTAGTCCTCAACTTCCGACTGCTCACTTAGCAACTATTCAAAGTTCGGATAGAACTAACAGGGGGGGGAGTATTTATGACCCACATTTGAATTCCTCACCGTTTTTCTTCCCGGCCCAGTGGTCACGTGACTGCATTTCAAATGTTCAGTATTTGCAGGGTCCCATTTCACTACAGTTTTGCCAAAAACGGACATTTACTTCCACCTTTCGACAAAAAAACGCAGCTTTTTGCTTAATGACTGCAAGTTCACTTAACAACCAGAGTGATTCGTTCAGCCTGATCGTAACTCTGCCCACTGTTGACACGTAGAAAGTCCGTTGCAACTTTGAAAAGTTGTAATTTAGAACTCCTCGAGTTGCGACCACAATTGAACCCAACCTTTCTGCTGCTAAGTGAGACACTGGAGAAGTGGAGCTTTGCTCCATTTTACCACCTTTCTCGCCACCGTTGCTATGCGAATCGCGGCAGTTGTGAAATTAGTCGCACGGTCTTTAAGCGAGTCCAACTTCCCCATGAGCTCTGCTTGTCAGAAGGTCGCAAAAGGGAGTGGCGTGACCCCTGGAGACACTGCGACCGTCATAAATATGAGTTAGTTGCTAAGCATCCAAATTTTGATTATGTGACCGCGGGGATGCTGCAATGGTCGTAAGTGTGAAAAATGAGTTTATTTATTTATTTATTATTTAAACTTCTATACCGCCCCTCTCCCGAGGGACTCGGGGCGCTGTATAGCCAGAGATAAAAACACAAACATACAATAATTAAAAACCCTTAAAAAGCATTAAATATACTGGCCTAAAAAGTTCCCTTTTTTCAGGGCCGTTGTAACTTCCAAAGGTCGCTAAACGAACCTTTAATAAATAAAATTATTATTATTATTATTATTATTTTATAATTTGAGCACTGCCCTTATTGAAATTTATTTCATTTATTTTACTGAAAGGCAAATTTGGCCTGATTTGAGGTGGAAATCCTGTTTGGATCATCAGCAAATTAAGCTTTCCTTTTTTCTCTCTCTTTTTCTCAGCTCTCAGAACCCGAGCACCTCATGGGCCTGGTCCGATCCCATTCCCCCGTCGTCTCGGTCAAGGAGATCGTCACCGAGATCGAGTCGATCAATCAGGGAGGATCGCAGGGAGCAGCCAAGGCAGAGACCGCCAACAATCCGGTCCCAACGCCCAAGAGGACGCCCCTTCACGAGGCGCTATCCGAGGTGGCCTGTCCTTGGGAAAGCAAGCACGGGAAGTCTGAGGAGAAAGCGGACGCGGCTGGACCAGTCCCGAAAGAAGCCGCTCGAGAGCCTTTGAAACCGGATCCCGAAGGGTCTTCGCTGCCCTTGGTGCTCGCCTCTAAGCCAGACACGGAAGGAAGGAGCTCGTCCGAAGATCTGGCAGATAGCCGAGTCCTCCCCGGACCCAAGTGGTGTCCCGGTTCTGTCCGACGGGCCACTCTGGAGTTCGAAGAGCGTCTACGGCAGGAGCAGCAAGATTTGCAGCACGCTACTCCCGTCATCCTCTTCCCTGTCCGGAAGAACTCCAGGAACGAGTCCCCGGCCTCTGATGCAGGTGTGAAGGGCCGGAACGAAGATCTGTCTCACGAGCCAGCCCAACTGCCGAAAGGCAAAGAGGTCTCCATGGTGGGCGGCAGCAGCAGCTCCGAAACTGTCTCCGAAGCTCTGTCCGAACCTCCTCGCCCACCGGAAGTCCCCGCGGAGACGCCGGGTGTGTCCCGTGAGCACCGCATGGTGCTTTGGATGGAGGGCGACGAGGGGCCTCCACTGCTCAGCCCCCTCCCCAAGAGGATCGAGATCATTGAATACACGTCCGCCTTGCCCGGCACGGAGGGAACCAGGAAAGCCGGCACTGCCGATACCCCGGAGAAAAACGTGGATGAAAACTGCAACACCGCTTTCCCCTCAGAGAATCCTGGAGGCAGCCCGGTTTTGTCCGGGACTCCAGAACAGGAGGGCGACTCCTTCGGCAAATCCGTCTTCACTTGGGGAAGCTCGAAACAGAAAGATGAGGATGAGGGAGAATCGGAGACACCGTCCCACCTTGCGGCCCCCTCTTCTTCTGCCAACCGGGCGAGGCGCTCCCCTCCACCCTGTTCACGCCGCCAGCACCGTCTCAGCCTGGAGGGGGTGACTCAGGACACCACAAGCACCGATCCCGAACCAGCCCCCTCGAGGGGCTACGCTGGAAACGGGCACTTCTCCCTGGAGGAGAGGGGAAGAGGCTTCCCGCCCTGGATACGCTGGACCCCCGATCCTGGAAAAAACCCTCCGGATGCCCACGCAGACCGTCCTTTTCGCCACTCTCTCCCTCGACGTTCCAGCTGCGACGGCTGCGCCAAAGACAGCGGCCAAGAGTCGGGCCTAGTCAAGCAACTGACAAAAGAACTGGAATCCTGCCTGCGGCAAGTCGGACTCACCACACCCTCCCAAATGAAGCGCTCGGCTTCTTTGGCCAAGCTGGACTGTCTGGGCTCGCTGAAGGAGGACTTGCCTCGCGGCTGTTGCTTGTCCACCGGGGCCTGGCTGGAGTCGCTCCGGGTTCCCCCGCCGGATCCAGCTGTCTCCTCCCCGGCCCTCCCATCCCCGGAGCCCACGAGGCATTTGGTGGAGCCGGTCAAGCTGTGGGAAAGCCTGGCCCGGAGTCGGCCGGTGG
This sequence comes from Pareas carinatus, assembly GCA_032468095.1. NCBI lineage: Eukaryota > Metazoa > Chordata > Lepidosauria > Squamata > Pareidae > Pareas > Pareas carinatus. Next base: position 4,879 of record JANHFO010016757.1, on the reverse strand, counting down.
AACGGCCCCTGGCTCAGTTCGCCCAAGACTTCACTCCGGCTTGCGTACCCCCGGACGGAACGTGGATTTGGGGGCCCGGCGTGGGGCAGCCGCCTGCGGTCGCTCGAAACCCCCCCGCCAGAACTCGACAGCCCCGGAGGTTAAAAAAGCCCAACGAGCGGAAACGAACCGCCAACCCCGTCTATAATACGATGTGATCTCTGCCTCGGTTTCCCTTCCTTTCTCTTCCCCCTTTTCTTCTCCCCACCTCCTTCAAACTTCTCACAATCCCCGTTCTCCAATTGGCGCAGATGTAATATATAATACCGAAACATGCACTTTATTAGTTAGATTGTTTTTTTTTATTTTATATTATATATATGTTCTTTTATTTGTACGGTTCCTCCTTTTTTTGCATGTACCTTTTTCGAGGCGGCTGAGATTCAAGGGTTGCGGGGAAGAAAACCAACCAAAGCCTCCCCATCTGTGCGAGGGGCTGCACGGTCAGCCCCCCGCGGCGTCCCTGTGTTTCGTTTTAATTTTGTTTTAGCTTTGTTTTTGTTTTTCCATTGGGTGGTTTTCCTGTGAAAAGATTTTACCTCTAATTCTTTTCTTTTTCAGCTTTGTCTTAAAAGAACACCCTTTCTTTGCCAAACAAAGAAAAGAAGAGGGGGGAAAAAAGAGGCTGTCGGTTTTATTTTCCCACCATTGGAGTCACGCCGTTGCCCGAGGGAGTAGGGGTAGGGTGCAAAGCCCCGTTCTGCTAATCAGGGGTTTGGGGGCTCGTGGGAACCTCCTCCTTCCTGGGTTGAACCCTTGAATCCAAACAGCTGTGAAGTTTATTGCACCCCCCGAATATCCAGTCGAAGCCACAATATTGTAGCCCAGGAACTCACAACCCAGCACTGGCCTTGTCGTTCATTTGCAACAGGGCTGCACAAGTGGCAGGCGTGTGCTTGTGGCTTCCTTCGAGTTTACGCAGGGCGCCCCTGCGTGCGGATGAAGCTTCACCCGTTCTCAAGTGCCCGCCGCTCACACAGATGCCTGCTGCTCACACAGAAACATTTTTCCTCTCTCCTCCCCTGTCCGTGGCCAATCCGCAAAGCCGGAAAGGTTGGGCATCAGTCTTGTAGCATGTTCGAGGGCAATTCGGGGGGGAAATCTCCGGTTCTCCATGACAGACCCTCGCAGATACAGAACGTTTATGATACACTTTAGAAAGCTGCAACATGGCGTGACTTTTCGACATCGTCGCCATTCCGATGTAGGCCCTTGTCAGAATATCTTGCAAGGTCTGAAATTCCTCCTGCAAAGAAATCTCCTTCCTGGGAAGGAAGCCACCCTGGAACAGCATCGCAAAGCACATTGTCATTGTCGAAGGGGTGCAACGCAAGCGTCATGCTGAGTTCCGTCGTGATGTTGGTTCATGATGATGCTTGCCCGCACACCGCTAGACGCACTCGAGATTCTTTGGAGCAGTTCCAGTGTTGCGATGTTTTTTATCACCCCCCACCTCCGATAGCCCAGATTTTGCACCTAGCAATTCCCACCTCTTCCGGCTTCATTCCCGGGAGGGAGATTTCTTTGCAGAAGGAATTTCAAACCTTGTCAGACGCTTGTCAGACAAGCACCTCGATTTGAATGGCGATGATGTCGAAAAGCGATATTGCGTAGTTTTCTAATGTGCCTAATAAAAATTCTGTATCTGTGAAAGTCTGACAATTGATAACCGAACGGAGGTGTTTTTTCTCGAATTGCCCTCGTACGCCATGACAGTATTGCGCCCATCAATGCCGCCGATTTGCATGATGCCAACCCCCTGTGGACGCATTTGGGTACGGCAGGCAACCCCAATTGGGATGTTGGCTGGAGAGGGCCCAATCGTCCAAGCCTCGCCCTCGATTCTCTCCCTCCTCCCCCAGGGATTCTCGTTGCTCCTCTCCTTCAAAACATCTGCCCAGCCCTGCAGCTGGCAGGGAAGGGTCTTTCCCCAGTGCCCACCCTCCACGAGAGTTCTAGAATACAGTGGACGTTCAGTAGCTTTGATAGTGTGCTTCATGTGCACAAAGCATGAAAACACACCACTCTTAACTCCCCAAGAAGTCCCTCCTTGCTGGAAACAGCCCCCCTTTTTAGCGGCCAAAAGGGGGGGGGATTTAAAAATTGACATATTTTTTTTAATTTATATTTTCTGGAAGGGGTATTCTTTTAAGGCAGGCGTTCAAAGGGGTCCTTAGCCCCTCCAGTTACTTGAATAAAGCAGTGGGCCTTCTCACAATTCACTGGCCATCTCTAGTTTCCTTTTCTCTCCACTGTACAAAAAAATTTGGGGGGGGGTGTTTCATGTGGTCTCCTTGCCTTTCTCCCCCCCTCCCCTCAATCAAGCCTCTTTGATATAGTGAATTAAGGAAGGAGGTTTCACCCCGTTTAGCCCGGTTCCTCTTCTCCCAAGCTTCGCGTCACCAAAAACGTGGGAGGAGAAAAATTGTGTGTGTTTGCGTGTTTGTGTTTCTGTACATAATAGGATTTATTATAGACAAACTTCGAGAGGCTGGCGTCTCTTCTGTAAACTGGAAAAAAAAAACCGTTTAACCGAATTCTCTCCAGTTTGTTTGCACACCCTTTTGTGGAGTAAGTGTAACTGGTTATCTCTCTGATGGTGAATCGAATGCTTTTGGGGGAGTGTTTTTTCCCCCAAGATATTTGAAAAGTAGGTTTTTGGTTTTTTTTTTTGCCAACTGGTGCCAAACGCATGTGAGGTGTGTCCATTTTGTGTGTGTATTTTTTAATTTCCTTTTTGCCTTTTCATCAACCCGTTGCATTCCCCCTCTTGTATTCTCGCCTTCTCCAGTGAGCTTTGTGGATGGGGGCTTGTGCGGGATGCGGTCCTTCCTTTCCCTTTTCTCTTTTTTTTTCCTTCTGGAAATCAGGGTTTATCTAAAGTGCACGTCGGTAACACTTCCCCGGGGACGCCAAGTCTTATGAATGCACTGAAATGTTCCTCCCTCTTAATCGCAAGCCCCAAAGAAGAACTAGGTCTGGATTTTTTACAATCTGTACGGGCGAGGAATCGGTCTCTGTTTATTTCTTAAAGACGGCTGCGAAAACACTTCTGGAAAAAATCTACATTTTCTGCATCGTGCGCTTTCAATTCTCTTCCGTAGATCCCTAGACCAGTTCTGGACCAAAAGCTTTGAAGTCCTTAAAGAGATTAGAAAAGCATCTGTCGGGTTGCACCCCAAAAGCTGTCTGGGGAAAAGGGGTGCCCAGCTCTTCATCTCTTGGGACCTATGATAGCTTGAAGCAGGGCCTTTGAAATGCTTCTGTCAGTTTCCCAGGTCAAGCAGCGCCCATCAGTTGGAGGGTTTCAGGGTCCGTTACCCCTTCTCACCAAGGTCTCTGCCTCCAGAATCTTAACTTGAATGATGTGCAGATGATTGTAGCTCAGTTCGGCCATGTGAGTTTTCAGGGTGGTGTAGAGAGGATGCCCCAAGTTACTTTTGGAGTAAATACCCCTTTTTTCTTCCCGAAGCCCCACCTTGATGCCTGCACCCCTTAATTGCAAGGAAGGGGCTTCTTTGCAAGCCAAATGGGACAATTCGCTGCGGCCAGCTTGCCATGAGCCAATTTCGCACCAGAGAACTCACAACGCGATCAATGTTATCCGTCATCTTCGATGATACATCGACAAAAATAGAAGTCATGTCAAAGAAATCATGGTGGATAACATGGTTCCCGTTGAGTTATGGCGAGTCGTCCTAGGCCTTTTGGTGGCTACCACCAGCTCGGTCAATCACTTTGTTGGAGGGCTTTAAATGAAACCCACCAGCAGGATCCATCCACCCTGTTGCTGTCGAGTGGGTCAAAAATCCAGGAATTCCCGAAACTTCTGTCCGATCAGTTGATCTTGTGCTCAAGACTTTTCTGGACTACATATGAATTAAAACTTGATTTTTCTGCATTCTTCTTAAAGAAGGAAAGCATCAATTGGATCTCGAGGGTCAGGGAGGGGTCTCCCCATCACATCCAACCAGCTTCCAAGTTTTTCTCCCACTGATGCCAAAAGAGGGAGCCTCTTTGGATGTCCGAATCTCTTCCCTATCAAAGATTTTCCTTTTCATTCTATGAGCTCGGTGGCTCGGCTAATTTAAAAATTGGGCCATCCGTTCTTCACCCAAGAATGAGAATCGGTAGCTCTATATTTGAGGAGGGAGGGGCAAACAATTCACCTGCATTTCTTAAGTCATCAGGGTCTCTTCTGGAAGCAAAATGTGTGCCTTGCAGCTCATTGGAGGAGGGGGGGGGGTCTCTCACTTTTGTGGAAGGGAGCACCCTCCTCCTTCCTCTTTACTCAATCAGTTGCACCCCAGACTCGGTTAGTCCCAGGCGTCCAAAGTGTACAGTTTTGGGAGGGGGGGCGCCTCCCCCTCCCCACCGACTCCCTTTTTCTCACAATCAAAACCAAAGCTTTGTGCCGTTGGCCAGCTCTTTGTTACTGGCTCGCTTTCAGCTTATTGATGAAAACTCATGCTGATCGGAAGCATTGCTGTTGTGTTTTTTTTTAAAGGCCAGAGGGGGGCCGGCTTGTTGTTTTTCCCCCTTCTGGGCTTCGTTTTCATTCCGGAGTCAAAGGCATGCAGACTTTGGGGGGGGGGTCATCTTCCTCTCTCCAGCGGTCCTCATTTCCTTGCCTCTCAGCTCTTGATTTTCACTGCGCTGTCAATCTTGTGGGAGTCTTGCAGGAGGAGGGGGGGGAGAATGGATGCTTATGGGAACACACACACACACACACACACTCCACGAGCAAGCTCCATCTGTACTGAAAGTGTGACTGGTGATAACTTGATACATATACTGCAGTGTTTCTCAACCTCGGTCCCTTTAAGAGGCGTGGACTTCA
>JANHFO010016436.1:0-12455 GCA_032468095.1 Pareas carinatus | reverse complement strand
CTATCTATCTATCTATCTATCTATCTATCTATCTATCTATCTATCTATCTATCTATCTATCTATCTATCTATCATAGTAGAGAAAGCAAAGTCCTAGGATTCATCAAATGGAGGTCTGTAGCTGATGGTATCCACAGTATGCCTACTCCAGCAGATTTAATGGGGTTTATTGATGTACTGTAATTAGGGAAAGGCAGTTCCTCAGATAGCCTAATTCTAGACCATGAAGGGCTTTATTCATCAAAAACATCACCCTGATTCAATTCAGAAGGAAACTGGTAGCCAAGATGCAGCTTTATGTTTATTTTAACAACCCTCTCTCATGCCTTGATAACAAATGCCATTGAACATGACATTTAATTATCTCTTCAGCTAGATTATCTCTTTGGCTTTAATTATCTCTTCAGCTAAATTAGAATTTTGTGCCAAAATGGCTCATGGCTGGATGAGATTTCTTACAATTGTAGTGTAAGCATATCTGGATGTGGAAATTTGGGTAAGACACTCCTAGAGTTGTCATTGAAAATCATAATGATTTTTTTTATTTTTTGTTATTTGCATATATCTTGAACAGATCCCCAAACTGTTTTTTTTTCATTTATAATCTGTAATTAGGAAAATCAACAGGCTATATGGTTGAACAAATAATGATGAGTACTCTTGATTTATTATTTATTTATTAAACATATTTATATAGATGGCCATCTATTCCCAAAGGAGACTCTTAGTGATGTGCAACAATAAAACAATTTAATCAATTTCATAATTACAAAAAGAAACACATGGACCCAAACCAATTTTTTTTAATATGTTGCATCTAGCTATGATTACTCTTGTTGAAAAATAAACCTTGGGCACTCTATTTAAATCTGAACTGCTTCTAGTTGTGAGGTTGTATCTCTTTGCTACCTAATCCAGATTGTAATCCCTGTACCTGAAATTTGAATTATTTTAAAAATAATATTTACAGGTTCTTAGATAATGACTTGTTCAGTGACAATTCATATTTAAAATGGTGCTGAAAGCCTGGAAATTATGATCAATCCTCATACTTAGGTTGATTGCACTATCCCCGTCGTTACTTAAGCATTCAGTGCCTGACTCACAAATATGATATTGTAGCATCCTATACTCATGTCATCACCACTTGTGAACTTCTTTACTGGCTTTCTACAGTCAGTAAGGAAGCTGACAGGAGGTTGCAAATGGTGACCATGTGAGATCTTTGTTTAATGGCCCTGAGTGATTTGCTTAATGACAGCAATTGGAACTGCCAGAATTTCCCATTGCTAAGTGACTTGGTCATGTGATGTCATACTTTACAACTGTGATGCATAGTGATGACAATTCCAATCCCAGCTATTTTCATTAATTGAGAACCGTCTTTCTTTAACTAGATTTATATGTCACTCCAACCATCGACTAAAATATGCTTCTGTTTCTTTCACTGGAGACTTCCCCCACCCTTCTATGCAAATTTGACAGGCTCTATTCCAGACTGAGATAGTAATTGGGATATACATGGGGAATTGATGACTTTGAAGTGCAAAAGAGTGAAAAATTTGCATGCCAGTAACATGCATATACCGATTTAATATGAGTTACAAATTTTAATAAACTATTGCATAAAGAGAAATAAATGCCATCAGTTGAAATCTCAAAGGAATATGATTTTAAACTTGGTTTGTATTTTTATAAATTAAAATAGGCTTTAACTTTTTATCTTAAAGGAACAGAAATGCATTCTTGATATCTGATAAATTCTAAGTATGACCTTATTATCATCTGTTGGTAATATGTTTTTTTCTTAAAACAATTTTCAAGCATATTAGTAAAGTCTAAACAATATAACATTCAGATTTCATGGGTTTGGACAAAATATTGTTTTCAAAATAAATTTGAGCAAAACTTTTTAATGAAAAATAGAGCTTCAACTTCTGTAGGTTGATATTTTAAAAACTCTAAAAAAAATTAGATTTGTCTTTTAGATTTTTACATGTTTAATAAATGTCATATTCTTGGAGGTTAAGCCTATTAACCTTAAACATGTACATGGAATTCCAAGAAGTAGCAAATAATGCTCAAGTTAGTTATAATTTGACATGTGCTTTATATTGCTTTTACATACAGTACTTTCAATTTTTTATGGGATAGGTTTTGCAGTATTTTCTTTTTCAGCTGAAATTACTGAAACATTAGGTTAATTTAGTTTATTTTATAACATCTGTTACATCTCTTTGCTTCCTAGAATCAGTGGACAATACTCATAATGTTGCAATATCATAGCGATCTATTTTTGAAAATACATTTTTCTTAAAAAAATTAATACAGAATAAAAACAAGAACTAATATTCAGAATAAAAAAGTGAAAACAATGAAAAGAGGAAAGCAAACATGCATGAATCAAAGAAAAGAAAAAAAGAATATAATCCTCAGAACTATATATCAAACATCTTCTTTTCTGTTTTCCACAAAAAGTCAATAAGGGATTTCCAATTATCATTAAATTTAGACTCTGTTCTATCTAATCAGTTGAATGGACCATCTCAGCAAGTTTCACTATCTTTCTCCATTGTCGGTAATGTCTCATATTCTCTGCATTTTCCTTTGAATTCACAACCGTCCACTCCATAGAGTAAAGTTGTTTATTTAAATTCTTTGGAACAACAGAAGAACAGAACCCACGCTGAGGTGTGCAATGCAAAAACTAAGCATCCTGGGATGTCATGTGCAGTTCAGCCAATGACTTCTTCAGGAAACCCCTTTTAACCCAGTTGTCTCCCTGGTGATTATCTCATCTGTCTCGCTGTGTGTCACATGGGCAGCCACATTTTATAAGCCTACCGAAGCATTCAACTGTCTTATTAGTTTGAATAGCCTATCCCCCCAACTCCCTCTGAGCATGGCAAATTCCTGCTGGACAGTTGCTCATTCCATTTCTAAACTGGAAAGGGAGGGAAAGGAATTTAACATTCTGACTCCCTGCAGAAATGCAGTACCTAGTGCACACAGACAGGTAAGGGAAAGGAGAAAACACGTTAATGTACATTCATACTGGAAACAGCTCAACATCTTGGTTTGTTGGGATATCGTCGGTGAAATCATCATCAACCTGGAAGCATTGACATCACTGACTACCACGCATTGAAAATCGGATATGGGATAGCCTTTCCAACTCACTCAGTACTGTAACTCCCCCTTGAAATACGGGAGTCTAAAATATCCTCTATTTCAAGTGTCTCCTCCCCGTCACTGGGATAGGGAGCAGAGGTGGTGGAGCCACCGGTCTCAGGTTGGAAGTGCGATACGGTTTCAGAAGACTACAGTGGAAAATGGAATGGACTTTCTTAAATGAAAAGGGCAACTGTAACTGTACTGTAACTGGATTGATCACCTTTACAAATGGGAATGGCCCTATATATTTGGGGCCTAATTTTCTGCTAGGCTCATTAAAGTTCAAATATTTTATGGATAGGTACACTAGGTCTCCCACCCTAGCATTTGGCTATGGAGCCCTTCTCTTGTCTGCCTGTTTCTTTTATTCTCTTTTTCCAAGGCCAGTTTTATGTCCCTCCACGCTGTTTTTATATTGGCCATCAAAGCATCCAATGACATAGAGGTTGGATGATCTTGTGGTATTTTAGGCATGGGCACAAAATCAGTCCCTGACACGATTTTGAATGATGCATGCCCCATATTGGTCTGTACAGTATTGTTGTATGCTACCTCTGCAAAAGGTAAAAGCCAATTGGCTTTCTGGAAGTTAACGTAGCACCTTAGGTATTGGGACACTATGGAGTTGGCGCATTCCGTGAGCCTGTTAGTAGCTGCATGGAATGCAGAACTGAGGCCCTGCGCCTTGCCCATGGTGCTTAAGAATTCTCTCCAAAACCTAGCAGTGAATTGGGTTCCCCTATCTAAAATTATCCTTTTGGGTGCTCCATGCAGTCGATAAATATGTTGGACAAAATGTTTTGCCAGAGTTTTCACTGAGGGGAGTTTGGGGCAAGCTATAAAATGCGCTTGTTTAGAAAACAAATCCAGTACAGTCCACATTACAGTGTTTCCCGCACTATTGAATAAATCAACTAAAAATTCCATGGAGTTCTCCTCCCACAGTTTGGAAGGATTGCCTACAGGTTGTAATAATCCTGGGGTTTTCCCAGGCAACCTCTTCATGATCGCACAAATGGTGCACGAATACGTATACTCCTTGATATCTTTTTTCATGCCAGGCCACCAGAATGGCCTCTTAATCAAATGAAGTGTCTTAACACATTCAAAATGTCCAGCTTGTTTGCAATTGTGGACCCTTTGCAGTACAAAAGTCCTTTGTCCCTCAGGGACATAGATCCTGCTCCCTTTCCAAGCGAGATCATCTCAAATCATTAAGTTGCTTTGATGAACTTGGTACCACACATCAGCAGCCATAGTAGTTCTGAAATCTTTTTTGATTTTACCAAATGTACAAAAGTTTTTTCTTTTCCCTATGTGGAAGCATGTGTTGTAGAGCAACTAATTCTCTGGATGGAATAACAGACCCCACCACTTCCTCTTTGGCGCTCTGATAGTGAGACATTCTTGAGAGTGCATCAGCCAAGAAATTGCTTCCTCCTGGGATATATTTCAGACTGGACCTGTTTGGGCGACAGACAACTCTTTGTTTTAATGCTTCAAGATTTTTATGCCTCGTCCACACCTCAAAAGGGATTTTGCTTCCCTCCAGGAAATGTTGTCAAGTGAGGAGATCCCACCTGACTGCGAAGGCCTCCTTCTCCCATATTGGCCGCCTTCTTTCAGTATCTGACAAAATTTTGAATGTAGGGCTGCAGGGTTCCTTCCCTATTCTTTTACAGGAGGACTGTCCCCACTGCAACACCGCTGGCATTGGCCTGTAACACAAAGGGTAGTTCTGTTTCAAGATCAGTTCAGCCGCAAACAATTGTTTTAATTTTTTGAATGTGGACTGGCATTCTAGAGCCTAGTCTGTTTAACTTAGTTTCGGATTGACCCCTTTCTCTGTTTTCAGAAGATTTGTGATTGGGTGCGCAATTTGTGCAAAGGTGGCTATGAATAGTCTATAGAAGTTAACAAACTACAGAAAGTTTTGCAGTTGCTTCCTGTCGTAGCCGCAGCCCAATCCAGGATGGTCCGAACCTTACTGGGATCCATTTCAATACCATGCCCCGAGATCCTATAGCCCAGGTAATCAATCTTTGATTTATGAAATTCACATTTAGAAAGTTTCTGGTATAACTGTGCCTTCAGCAATTTGGTTAATACCATCTTTACCAAATGGACATGTTCGTCGACAGTCTCAGACTAAATGAGAATGTCATCTATGTAGACTAAAACACCTTTGCAGAGGTTCTCATGTAGCACCTCATTGATCAATTGCATGAACACCACCTGCGTCCCCTTCAGGCCAAAGGGCATCACCTTAAATTGAAAACACCCTAGGGGACAATTGAATGTGGTCTTCCATTCATCGCCCTATAGTATGCCTCCCTAAAATCCAGTTTTGTAAATATTTTGCCTTTTGCCAAATACCCCAACATATCTTTCATAAGAGGCAAAGGATACATATTCGTCACAGAGATGGCATTGAGATTTTTATAGCCAACACACATAGCCTTTTTCCGCCATCCTTCTTATCCACAAATATCACTGGAGCGACCATATTTGATTTTGATGGTTCAATAAAACCACAAGCTATGTTAGTGTCCACAAAGTCTCGCATCTCCTTCATTTCCCTGGGTGACATAGAATACATTTTGGGTTTTGAGTATTGAACCCCAAGGACAGGTTCAATGGCACAGTCTGTTGGTCAGTGAGAAGGGAAATTGTTAGAATCCTTTTCACTGAAAATCCCCAACAAATCAGAGTAGACTTTTGGAATCTTCCCCTGTCTGGTTGATTGTGCATTAACAGGTAAAACAACCTTCCTCCGTCCATTTCTAGAACAACCAGAATCCATGCATGGGTTAGAGACCATGGTGAGCTTACTGCTTCCCTGGTCATCCTGTGCTCATGTTTGCTATAGTCTGTAGGGGCAACAGGATACCATGTATCTTTGGACCAAACCACAAGGGGGTCCCACTTCTTAAACCACAATAACCCCAATATCATGTTGTCTTAAAGCTTGTGAACTACAATGAAATGTAAAGTCTCTCTGTGGGGTCCATATAACATAATCAGGGGTTCTGTTAACAGCATAGCTGGTCATTCCCCAGCAATAGTCCCATCTACCTGTTCAAAAGGCATGGATACCTTAAGGGGTCGGAGGCGGAACCCTAAGGTTTGAGAGGTGTTGAAGCTAATGCAACAATGGATACTCCTGGGATCCAATAGGGCTCATGCATAACCCTTCTTCCCTGAAGACGGGATCATAATCTCAATGGTAGCATAAATTCAAAGCATAGGGCCACTCACCATTGGGTCATCGTTGCCCTCATCATTGCCTTTGTAAAGGGTAACTCCCATCTGAGCTTGAGGAAGACATTATTTCTGCAGGATGCTGAGCATCTTTGCTTTTCTCCAATCGCCTGGGTCTCCACACCGGAAATAGAGGAATTTGTCACAGATCCCTCTACCATGATCTGTAGTATGGAAACCTTTTCCCTGTCAATAACCAGTGCAAGGTAAATGATCCTCAGGTGGCCCCTGGGGAAAGGGTTCGAATTCCGACCTGGGGTCCCCATACCTTATCAGCTATAGCTCGATTTGTGATACAGTCCAGAACCAATCCTGCAAGGTCTGTGGGATCCCTCTTATAAAATAATAGATCATAATATCATGGTTTAAGCCAACTTGAAATTGGTCCATTAACATACGCTCTGACCAGTCCTCGGCATGGGATGCTAGCCTTTGGAACTTCTGGATGTACTCCTTAACCATCCCCTTTCCTTGCTTTAGAGAACAGAGGCGAATATCTGCCCTCATTGCCAACACGGGTCCTCGAATCTATCCCGTAGGGATTGCATGAAGTCAACCACAAATTGTAATTCAGGAGCAGCCTGTTCACACAGACCAACGAACCAGTCTCTGGCATTCCCTTTAAGGCATGCCGAAATTGCAGTGATCTGTGTTTGCTCATTAGGGAACCAGGCTCCATACTGATCCAGATACCTCTCTGCTCCATGAGTTGTTCCAACTCACCATCAAACTCAATCTGGAAAACTGGTAGTGCGTTGGTCCCAAACATTGGAGCTGTATCCCATGGAGGAATGTCTCCCATCCTCCATGCCGGAGCCTTTCCAGGCTGGAAAAGAAATTGAGGATCTGGCCCTGGTGGCGCCCTGTCCTGGGAAGTGGTTTTGGGTGGAGGTGCTGTAATATAGGCCATTGATGCCCATTGTGGGTGAAACGGAGTCTGGAGTCTTGCCTCCAGTTGGCCCCTGGCTGATGGAAGCAGCAATTCCCTGTTGATGGTCATGGGTTCCATGCAACACCCCTTGCACCTGCTGATGCCTCTGAAGGCTTTGGGATGGTAGGTGGGGACTCACCAAGTGCTGAGACCCTTGTAGGGGTTGTGGGTCCTGCCTGTGCAGGTGCTGTCTGTTCTGAGTCAGATGGGCAGAACCAGGAATAGTTTCTAGGCTACGTGTAGATGTTTCTAACTGTTGGGGCCCAAATGGTTTCTCCCACCAAAGTCTTGAATCTTTGGAACCCAAACCTGGGAATGTGGCAAGCCTCCCATCCCTTTCTCGAGGAGCCTGAGAAGGGAGGGTCGGTTGATCATGGGCTTGTGTTTCGTCTGACTGATTTACCATGAGGCTGTGTCCACTTGCTTTCAGCATTGCCACGTTATCAGCAGAGTGGGTAGGTTGAACCCCCAGGGCCTTTTCCTCCTGCCTGGGGTTCCTCTCAGGGAAAAGAAAATTACCAGGAGGGGTAGGACATGCCATCTGAGGGAACTGAAAGTCTGATGGGGGAAGAAAAACGGTTCTTATGCCAGCCTAAGGAGGATGTGTCTGACCATCGTCTCTTTCTATGTGTAGCAGAAAGTGAAGTTCTTTGCAAGAGGGCTTGGGGGGTAGGCATAAATGCTTTAAGGACCTGATTTTCTCGGCAAGCAGGCCATAGATTATACCCTTTGTACTTATCTTTGCTGGGATGAGATCCAAGAGAAAAGTCATCGATCAAAGACCAGCCTCCTGTAGTAATCCCAGCTCCTGGAAACCCAGCCAAGAAGAATCAAAGATGGGATGGATGAAAGCAAGCAAATCACTGTCAATTCACAACTTGCGTGCATGAAAAGTTGATGAAAAGTAGAAGTATTTACTTGTTTTTTTAGGAGTTTTTGCAATGCAAAAACTAAGTATCTTGGGATGTCTTGCGCAGTTTAGCAGATGACTCCTTCAGGAAACTCCTTTTGACCCAGTTGTCTCCCTGGTGATTATCTCGTCTGCTTCGCTGTGTGTCACATGGGCAGTCACATTCAATAAGCGCACCTAAGCATTCAACTGTCTTATTAGTTTGAATAGCCCATCCCCGCAACTCCCCCCCAAACATGGCAAATTCCTGTTGGACAGTTGCTCGTTCCATTTCTAAACTGGAGAGGGAGGGAAAAGAATTTGACATTTTACACCTTTGTGCATATAACAGTCTCACTCCAATCATCATGTATAAAAGAAAAGTTCTGTATTTCCCCCCCCATCTATTTATTTGTTAATCCCAAAAGAAAATCATCTGGTTTCAAGCCTATAGGAGTCCTTCAAATTTTCTGTACTATTGTATGCAATTGAATTCAATTTTCTGCCTTTTTTACACATCCATCAAGCACGACAGAATGTCCCTTCTTGCTGATTAGACTTCCAGCTTAAATTTGAAGAGTCTTTCAAATTTTTGATGTGCTACATTATTTATTTGTGTGCTTACCATTTTATCAAGTTATATAAAGAACAACAGTAGTTATTATTCTGCCATTCAAAATGCTAATTTAAGCTTTCCAGACCTAGTATGCTTCCAAGAACATCATCTCTACTCAGTTTCAACCCACCTAACTTGGATGTCACAGGAAAAACTGCTTATAATCTTCCTTTTGTGAAATAAAGGGAATGGGGCCTCATAGGTACTTTTCTTCTATGTGGCTCATATGCTTTGATTTTGCCAAGAAATTGCCTCATTGGTTTCCCACAAACTTTTAAAAGCTGAGTTATTTTGGAAAGCCTATGAAGGATGACCTAACATCATCAAAACTGATTATAATGTTCATTTGATTAATTGTTTTAACCTTCTTTTCCTGTGAGCACTTTATGGTATTTCTATTGATGTAAGAACCAGAAGTTTTTTAGATTGCCATAGAGTACTGATTGTCAGTCAGCCATTTTGTTTCGACTGTTGACCAATCAAACAAAAGAGTCATCATTGTTTAGAGAAAAACAAGTTATAAAATCCTTTAACAATACAAGTAAAATTGTAAGTTTAAGAAAGTAAGGTGTGAAAATTCCTATAGCAAAGTATGATACAATTTATATAAGCTAATTAAATAATTGTTCAGTATAATAGTAAAATTAAAATTTTTAAATACACCCATTATAATACTAGCTATGGAAAAGTTATAATTAATATTATCATTAAATGTACAAGTGTAGTGATATAGTATATAAGGAAGGATAATACATATGACATGATAACGGTTTTAAAACTAAAAGTTAGAATTCAATTGTATTGATTATTTATATATATATTGTTAAAGATAACTGAGCACCTAATGAAAATAGAGCAGAAATAAGGTTCAGTTAACATCAGGACATAAAACACATATAAAAAGGAATTGCTGTTGGGAGAGCATTGACTGAGTGAAGTAAATGTGCAGAGTGGTTCATTTCTGGTTTTGTTTCTGGGTAAGACTGGCAAATCCACTTGAAGCTCTAAGTTGATGCCATCTACAAATTAAATAGATAAGTAAATATGGCACAGGTCCAAGTAAACAATATAAAATACAAATAAAATAGTGAGAAATATATCAAAACTGAAATGTAACTAAAATAATATAGCAAAAGATACATTAAATGATATTAATATATAACAATATTTGAGTTTATCCCACATAAAGCTGTCATCCACATATCTACATTCCATTATAGTCAATCTATACATTAAATATATATTTATAGATCACCACCTCCTGATTAGCTGATAGGAGGGTGAAATAATCACCAACACATAGTTATATTGTGTTGTGTTTTAAGAAAAATATGCAGTACAAATGTTCCTATAAAATAGGCACTGCAGTACTGTACACGTTTTACATTTTCAATTCCCGTTATCACACAGGCAGAGATATTGTTAAACAAACAAACAAATATACAAACAAACAAACACATGTCGGACAACCTTTCCAAAAGACCAAATGAAGAGGCATTACAACATTAAACAAATAATGTTTTTTTCTGGTGTCACTGGGAGAAAAGTAAGGTGGAACCTGGCTGTAATAGTTTGGCTTCCCAATTTCTTAGTTTCCAATAAAGTTCTTTATCACAATATTCGGTGCTGTTTCTATTTCATTACTGGATCTGGACTCTAACCGACACTAGATTATCTGTTTTTTCTAAGACTCTTTGAGAATAAATTGCTATCATTTTCTCTATAAAGTTTTCCAAAAATGGAAGATTTAGACAGACCAGTAGTTAAGAAAAACTGCTGGATCCAGGGAGATTTTTCTTTTCAATAATTGTATTAATACAAAGATAAAAACTAATACAAATTAAAAAAATTAAAGAAAGTGTTTTAAAAAGAAAAAGGATGAGTATAAGAAGTGTAAGCAATCTAGATAATTAAAAACCTTATCTAATATGTCAATTAAAATAAAATCCCTCTTCATATATCTCATTCCTTATAAATAATCAACCAAAAAATATCATTCAGCCCTATAACAAATCTATTAAGAACTATTAGAAATATTACCACGTATATTCTAATCTCAATCAAAAAAATCACTTTTAAAATCCAAACTTATTACTTTCTCTAAAAAATTGAGCAGAAGAAACCTCTTAGCACTTATAAACAGATCTTTAAATCACTTTAATTCAGTCATTGTCAAAATGAAATCCCATTAACAGCTACCAGCTATCCTGATCATATTCTGATAAATATACATATCCTGATAAAACAGATTCAATTTAGAAACATTTTTATTTTTTTAAACCTAGATCTTTAGTTGCTTCAAGTAATGTCCCATAATCTGATTTCTTATAATTTTCTTTTTGTGTCGTTATAGGAACAATTCCTTGATTCTACACATTCCTTTTGTAAATCCAAGATCAGACAATTTTCCAAGTCACTGTTCTGTTTATTATTTGTATGTCCTTTTAAATTATTATGACTTCATTTCATTTATAAATCAATTTTGGCATCTGTTCCACATCACTCTTATTCTCTGGGCATTTTAAAATCCATGATTTTTCTAAGATTTTACTATGATTTCAGAATCATAATATTTTTTTTTCCATTTCACTTTTGTAATCCAATATTTTTTAAAATTCCAAATCCATATTCAAAGTAGTCTCAGTCTCTGTTTTATACAGTACAATCAGTTGTTCTTCTATATTCTCTGTTACAGTAACAAAGAATCTTAAATAACTTTTGAGCAAATTGTTCTCAAACAGCTCTAATTGCTTTATAGTCAAATAGTACTGCTAATGGATCTTTTCTTCTTTAAAAGTAAACTTTTGTTCTCTCCTTCAAGTCTCCTCTCATCTTCTGTTTATTTTTCAATCAACAAAACTCCCCCCCCCTGGAGAATTTCTTACAATTAATTTTAAATGCTACATATATTCTTTTATACATTTTTAAAATCTCACAGGAAATATTCTTTCAAGTCCATTTAGCCCCTTAACTTTCCAAAATCAACGTTCTAGTTCTTCCTTTACTGTTTTCCAAAAAATAAAGCCTTTCTTGTTAATCCTTAAACTTACTTAGAGGTTCTTTTTCAGCAAGGTTTGGCCATAGTTATACATACTGAGCAGAGAGAGCACTTAAATTTCCATAGGAACAATTGGTTTCTTGCTAGAAGCAAATCCAGCATCTGGTCTGTCTATTGTGACACCTGAAATCTAATTATTTATGGCTCTAGCTTATTCACTAACCAGTATTTTCTCCTTTTTTTGATTTGGCATTGTAAATCTTTGACTTGACTTCAGACTGCTCGACTTGGTAACTTACCTTACTCAACTAAGTCTTATCTACAATTAATTTTTATTTCGTGTTGGGGTTGGTATTTGCAGAGGCAAGTTTTCCATTTAATACTCCATGTGCTTAGGAATTACCGTATTTTTTGCTCTATAGGACGCCCCTGACCATTAGACGCACCACGTTTTTAGAGGGGGAAAATAGGAATAAAATATTTTTTCCTGCTTTCCTGCTTCCATCCCACTCGCAAATGGATGGAATGGACGGCGGAGGGAGCAGCCATCCATTCCATCGATTTGCGAGCGGCTCCCAGCACACAT
>JANHFO010016268.1:0-11578 GCA_032468095.1 Pareas carinatus | reverse complement strand
TCTTCTACATGGAATAAAATATTAATTCCTATTTTTATTTATAAAATGATAGATTTGTCACCTTACCTTATGGAGTTATAGAAACAAATGAATCTTTTTATACTGTCAAGACTGACATCCAATGTACCTAAGAATAAATAAAACTATTCACTAAAGACATCCATATAAATATACACAACTCTAAGAAAGTTAACATTGCTTTGAAATGTACACAGGTGGTACTATGACAATAACGGTTTCAATCAAATCGCACCCTTTTGCAATAGCTTGTGAAAGCCTGTCAGTAAGGATGGAGTAACAGTTAAGAGGAGACTACATATTAACCATACAAACACTCAGATTTAACCATCTAAGGACAAGATGTTGATCCTATAGACATCTAATGCTACTCAGCTTTCAGACTTCAAGGGGAAGAAGCTAAAGGACTTAAATAAATGTTGCGCTTTGCTGCCTTTCGAATTGCCCAAATTCTGTCCTTCCCAACTCTCCAACCCGAGAAAAACTATTCCTATTTTCTCGCCCTCCCCACTAAGGCGTCCGTAGCTCCGCTGAGCCGTTTTACTAACTCCGTTAATTTTATGGGTCTTGAACTGTTCCTACTCCGTGATAAAAAAAAATTCTCCGTCCCCACGCTCTCCCGTCCCTTCAGGCAGCCCGCCCGGTCACATTTCCCCCCATGTTATACCTTCAACTTTTATCTCTCACTGGTCTGAGATCCAGGCCAGTAGCACCATAAACCGGCTGTGTAACATCTATAACAAGCCTTCCCTGGGTACTTCCGTTCTCTGGTTCTCCCGGCGCATTTATTGAATAGTCTTCCTTCGATCTCACGATGCGGTGCAGCTCGAATCACGGCTCGGGTGCTATTTGAAATCTGGTTTGCTAGTTCCGGAGTCTATGTTGGGCTCTTTAAAAAAATAAATCAATCGAAACGAAGGTCGATAGCTGCTATTAGCATCAAATCTACATGCCATTTTATACGGGGTGCCTGACAAGGGGCAAGCTTAGTAATCAGTATCAAGAGTTTTCAGATGTACACTTGCTAATAATAATGGTGTCCAAGAACAGAAAGTCTGTATTTGTATCATCCGTATTCCAGCACACTTTCTCCTCCTCTGTTTCTTTGCAGAAAATGCTGTCTGTATTTATTTATTCTTAAATAAGTTATACTTTGAAGCAAACAGATCAATATTTCTAAAATAAAATGTTATAAAATCATAGAACCATTTAGACTACATTGGCTAACCCCCTACTCAGTGCAGAATCCAGATTAAAGCACTGAAACATTTGTACATATCTGATGAAGTTAAGTCTTAGGTATCCCTAGAGCAGTGGATCTCAAGCATTTTGGTCTCAGAAACCCTTTACATTCTTAAAAATGATTGATGATCCAAAGAGCTTTGGTTTATGTGGGTTGTATCAATCAATGGCATCCTGTTAGAATTTAAAACGGAGAAATTTTAAAACATTTATTTGATTTTGCAGATCCCCTGAAAGGGTCTTGTAGGTGAGAACCACCGCTCTACATGATGTGATGTAATATAAATATCTAACAATGTTTCTATTGTTCAAAACTGCTTGTACCAAACATAATTTTTCTCAAAAATTCAGCATAAGGCTCACCATCTTGTGCTGCTAAAAGCAGCAAAATGTCTCATTGCTTTTTTTAGTCACATCCTCATGATGTCACCTTCATTGCAGAGGCAATATAAATTTCGACTTAGTTTTACCGGTTTAAAATAGTGCAGACAGTAGCAACTGCTGAGTCCATTCTGAGTTTTATTGTCTCTCCTTGTTTGTTATTCAGTGAAGAAACTAAGTTTTGCTTATGGAAGGGAAGGTATTAAATATCAGGTTGGTTTTGGTATTTCCAAAAATACTTATATTTTAACAAGTGGAGAACAATGAATTAAAAAAGAAAAAGATCAGACATGTCCAGAGGAAAAACCCACAATGCACCAGTTGAAATATGCCAACTCTGCTCATTCTTACTGAATAAATACTGGATAAGTATTGGAGATAGTTATATAACCAGGCCCTATTTATTTATTATTTAGACTTATATATCGCTTATCAGTGCTTTACAGCACTCTCTAAGCGGTTTACACAGTCAGCATGGTGCCCCCAATGTTGAGTTCGCTTACTGAAAAGACAGGCAGGAGCTCTCGGGTTCCGCAAGATGTTTATTCAAAGTAACAACAGATAGTGACACAGAAACCGGCTGCCACAGTTACAGTAACTAGCCCTTCTTAAGGGCAACAACACAAACCTATTAACCAATCAAGGAACAGCTAGGACAGCCGCCGAGTTGTCTAGCGCTGGGGGGAATAGTGGCCTAATTACTGACCTGCTGACCACTTGTTTTGTCAGACATTTTGGTGCTTGGCCAACCGGTCAGCTCTACGAATCCAACAGCCCTCCTCTTATAGATTAAACTAACTTAGCAAACATAATTTTTCAGATAGGCAGGCTTTCGACTCTGCCTGCCTGACTTCCGGGGTTCAGTGGTAGGGATGCCCCCCTCCCGATCGGTAACAGCAAGAATCATTGGAGCATGATCCGACTCGTCAGGGGCAGCCCCCGGGGAAATGCAGTCAGGCAGGTTAACTGGGACATCAGCAGTCGCCCATCGCTGTAAGGGTCCCAGTTCAGGTAGTTTGAAAGCTTCCTCGGAATCTCCTAGTCCTGGGGAGGAACCGTGTGTTTTGTTAGGCACATCAGCAGCGTTAGCGGGAGCAAGTTCCCGTGGCGTGCTGCGCAGCTAGTCAACATGGCGATGTCACAACCAGCCATCAGCTAGTCTGATTAAATAGGAACAAGAGCCCATGATTTTTTCAACTGTTCCTGAAACCTACGGCAACCCTTGGTCATAATTTTTCACCCACACACTATCGCTTATGGCGTAATTCCACGGGGTCCAACTAGATGGCCACCAAACACCCGGCACATAGTCGGGGTGCAAACGGTCTAACACTGACCGAATTTTTCTGCCGAAAAGCAGTTCAGCTGGGCTCTTGCCAGTGCTCTTACAGGGGGTGATGTGCTGCCACCTGAGAAACGATTCTACCCTAATTTGCCAATTCCCTGATGAGAGCCGGCTAAGGGCTTCCTTAAGTGTGCATATGGCTCGTTCCGCAAGGCCATTGGAATTAGGATGATTTGGAGCTGTCAACATGTGTCGGATTCCCCAGGCGGCCAAAAATTCCTCAAACTATGTGGCAGTAAATTGCGGTCCATTATCAGATACTACAACTTCTGGGAGACCATGTGTGATAAATAAAGTTTCCAAATAACAAGTTAACGCTGTGGCCGTTGTGTCCTTCATTAAATGAACTTCCATCCATTTTGAAAATGTGTCTATTACAATTAGGAACATCTGGCCCTGTAGCGGGCCGGCAAAATTTAAGTGCAGTCGGGACCAGGGAGCTCTGGGACATTCCCACGACTGAGGGGGAATCCTTGGTGAGGCTGGCCTGGATTGCTGGCAGGCTGAACAATGAGCTACCAGCTGTTCAATGTCTTTGTCAAGCGCTGGCCACCAGACGAAACTCCTGGCCAGCACTTTCATTTTTACTATGCCAGGATGGCACTCGTGTAAGGTAGCCAAAATTTGTTTCCTTAACTTGGCGGGCACTACCACTCTGTCACCCCATAACAAACAATTTCCCTGAATTGCTAATTCCTCCCTACGCATCTTAAAGGGGGTGAATTCCTCAGCCAGTTTCTCTACTGGCCATCCCCTATGCACCCAGTTCAAAACTTTGCCCAGAATGGGGTCAGAGGGGGACAAGTCAGCAACCTCCTGGGAGGTGATGAGCGAGGAGCTCAGGCAGTCGACGAGTAAGGCAGGCTCCCCCAAGTCAGACTGACAGCCCCCTCCAGGCAAGGGACAGTGACTGAGGCATTTGCGTTTCCCACAGCCTTGCTGGGCCGGTGAACTAATGTGTAAGAGTACACGGCCAGGATGAGGGACTAGCGTATCATCCGAGGGGACAGAGCCACCGGGATGGGTCTGTCACCAGCCAGGATACCTAAGAGCAGCTTATGGTCCATGACCAGAGTGAAGTGATGGCCAAACAAGTATTCGTGGAAACGCCGGACAGAAGCAACCAAAGCCAGAGCCTCTTTGTCAATCTGGCTGTAGTTACGTTCAGCCGGAGTTAAAGCACAGGAATAAAAGGCCACCGGGGCTTCCTCACCTGAGGACAAGGTATGACTGAGCACTGCCCCAAGGTCAAAGGGCGAGGCGTCACAGGTGAAAGTCACCGGCATGGCAGTGTTGAACCGAATCAAAACCTGATTGCTCGAGAGTAAATTTTTCAATTTATGAAAAGCCTCGGCTTCCTTGTGTCCCCATACTCAGGTGCGTTTTTGGCCAATAATTTGTTCAGGGGGTCAGCGACAGTGGCCTTATCTTTCAAAAATGACTAATAGAAGTTGAGCAACCCCAAAAACGATTGCAATTCCATTTTAATAGTAGGCGTGGGAGCATTTTTAATTGCCTGGATTTTATCCTCCGTGAGGTGGATACCAGCGCCATCTATTCTATAGCCCAGGAAGTCCACCGAGGGAACCCCAATCAAGCATTTGTCCTTCCTCTATTTAAGACCTTTGCTTCGAAATAATTCAAATACCGATTTCAGATGATCTTGCAGCTGAGCGTGCGAGTTGGCCATAGCCAGGAACCTTCTCTGCAGCCGCAAGTCTTTGACCCCAAAGATTAATTGGTCCAATATGCTGTCGTCCACATTTGCGAACTCGCAGTGAGTGGCAGCTTTGCGGAGTGTCGACAAATATTGGTTAATAGACTCACCCTCGTGCTGCATCTTATGCCTAAATTCATGTTGTTTAACAAATTTTGACAGCACCGGTGCATAGTACACACTCAGGGCATCCGATAAGTCTTGCCAGGCAATGGCTTCAAGGGTGTTAGGCTCTGCTAGGGTGCGAGCCATGTCAAACACCTCATGGCCACAATGGCTAAGAAAAATAGCCTTTCGTCTATCAGCTGTCAGGTTCTGGATGTCATGGGAGAGAATAAAAAAATCGAACCTTGACATGAAATGCTCCCAGGTTTCCTTGGCTGGGTCAAAAGGAACTGGTGGTGACAGCATGGCCATGGCTGGACTGCGATTTGTTATTTTCCTCGGGTGTCCATCGTCCTATCCTTTCCCCCAAGTTCTCTTCGCCAATTGTTGGGTTCGCGTACTGAAAAGACAGGCAGGCGCTCTCGGGTTCCGCAAGATGTTTATTCAAAGTAACAACGGATAGTGAAACAGAAACCGGCTGCCACAGTTACAGTAACTAGCCCTTCTTAAGGGTAACAACACAAACCTATTAACCAATCAAGGAACAGCTAGGACAGCCGCCGAGCTGTCTAGCGCTGGGGGGAATAGTGGCCTAATTACTGACATTTCGGTGCCTGGCCGGCCGGTCAGCTCTACAAATCCAACAGCCATCCCCTTATAGATTAAACTAACTTAACAAACATAATTTTTCAGATAGGCAGGCTTCCGACTCTGCCTGCCTGACTTCCGGGGTTCAGTGGTAGGGGTGCCCCCCTCCCGATTGGTAACAGCAAGAATTATTGGGGCAAATCCAACACCCAACAATCTGGGTTCTCATTTTACCGACCTCAAAAGGATGAAAGGCTGAGTCAACCTTGAGTCAGTGAGAATCGAACTGCTGAACTTTTGATGGCTAATGGCAGATGGCAGTCGGCAGAAATAGCCTTCAGTGCTGCTTTTAACCACTGCACCATCCTGGCTCTTATGCCATAAAGGCCTGTATAGATAACAATCAGCATCTTGAATTGCACCTGGAAGCCAAGTTGTAGCTTCTTCAAGTGGTATTCAAGGGCAGCCTATGCAGAGTCAATCAGTCAGTCAATTTATTACAATCTTAGATGAATACAAGCCTATGTGAGGAACATTGCATTAACTATAGTCCGTTAGTGAGATGACTACAGCATGAAAGACAGTCTGAAGGGCCTCCCAATCTAGAATTGGGTTGAACTGGTACACTAAATGAATCTTTGCAAAGGCCTTTCTGGCTACAGCTTCCATCTGTTCTCTGAGGAGTAGTTGAGTCCAGTGTTATTCCCAGATGGTGCATCAGTCTTGAATGAGAAAGTGCAATCTCAACCAATTTTTCAACATTTGCCAACCAAGGCAAAGGATGAAAAATCCCCAGATCCAGGGATCCTAAATAACCACAACTGCTTGGTCTTGTAAGGAATGGGCCTGAGTTTTTAGTCATCTTCCACCACTCCCCAATCTCCCTATTTAGACATTGGCTCATGACATCAGCATTACCTAAATGTATAATTGGGTATCATCTGCATACTGATGATGCTGAATTCCAAACTGATTCAGCAGTTTCATGTAGATGTTAAACAAGAGAGGCAATAATTTCATGTCCTTAGATACCCCACAAATGAGGGGCTGTGGACATGACCTCTTTCCCTGTCAACAATGAGTGGAATCAACCCATCGGAGTGGGAAGAGAATCTGCATAATACAGTGCCTCTTATTCCCAAACTTCACAGTTGAGTCAAAATGATAACATGATTGATGGTACTGATAGCCACTGAGAGATCAAGAAGTACAAAGATAGACACTCCGCCCTCATCCCAGCTGCAGAAAAGGCTAGTTTTTTTAAAAAAAAGATTTGGTAAAGAGCATGTGATAAAACGTAGTAAGGAGATGGATTCCTAGGAGAGAGGGATGCATTCCAGAGAAGTAAGAAGCAATTCAGTTCGGATATTGTGTGTGAGAGAGGGTGAAGCTACCCCCCCCGATAGTTTACAGAGTATATTGTAGTTGCAGATAGCAGATTCCTCACAAGATTTTGTATATTCCATAGGTATGAAAAAAATTAAAAACTCAGCTTGAAAGCATCACCACAGCTCCTTCTTGATTTGACAAAGTAGGACCAATGCTGTCCTATTGTAATTTGACTTGAAACTCAACTGAAAAAGGTCCAGATAGAAGTAGACCTTTTTTTAACGTACATTAATTCAGCAAGAGTTTAAAGTGATGACAGTGCTGAACAAAGAGACCTACATCTGGTCCTTGAGGTCCCAGCCATTGCAGTCCTTTCCTGGTCAGGTGAACAAAATTTGGGTCCACTCTGGTCCACCCATATTTACTGCTGTATTTGGGCTGCTTGCCTACTTGCTGCTCAGTCCTGCCTACTGCCTCGCCCATTGCAATGCACACCACTACTGTACAGTCGGAACTTTCTTTTGCATCACTCCCTTTTGCATCAGGGCAGCCAGGATCTGTCTTGCGCTCTGCCCAGGGCCTTCATTCATGCCTAGAGAGGGAATTAAAGAGGAGGCAGATGAGGGAGACCTTACCTTACTGAGGCTCAGAGTTGGGATGAACCAGGCCAGAGATCGTTTGGTTCAGGGTGACTCCTCAGGGTGGGATTGTGCTAACAACAGCAATAGGGACTGCTTGGCCTACTGTTACTAAGCAATGCAGTCATGTGACATAGTTTACAACTGCATTGTTTATCAACAGAATTTCTGGTCATTGTTAACCGAGGTTGACCTGTGATTCGCTTCCTCCAACAGGTCTGCAACTGTTGACCAACTAGCTTTTGAACGAACTTCCCTAGAAATGGACCAAGGAGAAGGAACGTTAAATGCAGATTCCAGTTTATTCCATTTTAATTTTGATAAAGCGTTCCAAAATTACAAAGCAGTGTATAGGTGTTCACGTTTTCCAAAGCTTTTCATCAGATATAATATTTGATGAAACGTTTTGAAAAACCTGAACACCTGTACACTGTTTTGTAATTTTGGATTGCTTTAAGTAAGATCTTGACTTCAAATGAATTTGGATGATGAATTATATTGATGTCACCTTCTTAAAAATACTGTACCCAGCATTATTTTAAGCACTTAATGCTGTTGGTTGTACATGTCTGTTCAAATCATATGTTGGGCAATATTTCTGACCATTCACCTTTCTTTCTCCACAATCAAGTAAGTAATTTAATTTAATTTAATTTAATAATTTGATTTATATACCGCCCTTTTCCGTGCAACGGACCGTGCAATGGACCGTGCAACGGTTTACAGCCAACAATAAAACAGTACTGTACAAAGATAAAATTAAAACAAAAGCAAATATTATAAACTGGCAATATTAAAATTTAATATTTAAAAGTAAACACCTATCTACTATTTTTGTATATCAGCTCAAAACATTTTATAATAATGGAAGCATCTTTAGTTTGCTGTGTTGAAAAGCAACTCTGAAAGTAATATTAAGCAGATTAAAGAGATTTGTAAAAAAATCCAGCAGTCTCACTGGCTCTCTTACACTAACCAGAAGAGGGCAGTATTGACCACTGGATGGAATCATTGCTTACCGACATACCCTAAGAAATGGGTCTTAATAATGTAAAATTAAATGCTTAAAAATAAATATTTCTACTTCATATGATCTCCCCAGCTAACAATTAGCAGCGTGATTCTATGGAGAACTAGACAAATAATATTTGAATACATTTGGATATACCTAACTGTGTAGAATCAGGGTATACTTAATAATAATAAGATCCAAAATTGATGTCATCATTGGTAAATAAATCATGGTATGTATCCAGTTTTGAAACTTCCTTTTACTGAAATATATTATATAAAACTTCTCTGCTTCCACCAATTGAATTGCAAATTAAAATGAATTTTTAATGTTATATTCTGAGCAAAGGGAATTCATCCAGAATGCATTGCTGCTATTCTTGCTGTTGAAAGAAATAGGGAAAAGTTGTATGGCCATTTCTACTACTTTTAACAATACTTTAAAAGATGGAAGGTATCTGTTGCTAAATTTGAAAAAGAAATATCTCTAGATGTATGATTTCAAACAAAAAAATAAAATAAAAACTCGCAGCTGCTAGGACCGCTATTAATGGATTGCTATCCTGGTTTCACAAACTACGTTTTCACAAATATGTCTATATTTCTATTGTAGATAAATTACTTTGCCCCTAAAGTAATTACGGTAACACATTTTAATTAAATTTACATAATTTAAGATTGTAGGAGTTGCAATCATGCATCTTGATGATGTCACAAATATTGGATAATAATGGCTAAGTTTTCACAAATATGTCTATATTTCTATTGTAGATAAAATACTTTGCCCCTAAAGTAATTAAGGTAATACATTTTAATTAAATTTACATAATTTAAGATTGTAGGAGTTGCAATCACGCATCTTGATGATGTCACAAATATTGGATAATAATGGCTACGTTTTCACAAATATGTCTATATTTCTATTGTAGATAAAATACTTTGCCTCTAAAATAATTAATACATTTTGATGAATTTACATAATTTAAGATTGTAGGAGTTGCAATCACGCATCACAAATATTGGATAATAATGGCTTTGAACAACAGTTGTATTATTTGTGAACGTGCATATGCAACTTTGCTTCATATTTGCCAGTGAAAGATGTTGTGTCCTCAATATTTCATAAGTACTCAGTAAATTTGAATGATGAATTTTGGATAATCTTAAATGAATTAGTAAACATTGAACAAAACACTCAGTTGTGAAAAAGTTAGATACACATAAATCTCATTCAAATCTATGGTCTTGGTATCCTATAATTTTTATTGGAGGTTTTTTTCATTATTTTTCCAGAATATATGAAATAAAACATGGTGTTTCAATGAAGTTTAGTCACTTCTAAATTTCTAAATTTCTAAATTCTCTTCTTCTTCAGCAAAGGCATATTTTTTGCTCTTTTAGGTTATTTTTGTAAAGGTCTTCACATGATTTGGGAACATATCTTTAAAACAGAAAAAATGGCGAGAAGAGTGAAACTGATGTCCTGTGTCAATGTCATCATTCCAACCATGACAGCAGCAATGATAAATCTAGATGGAAAAATTCACATAGACTTAACAGTAAAAAAACTACAAGCAGAGCTGAACAATTTGAAAAAAACTAAAATGAGCAAGGAAAATAAACAACTGAAACTGGACTTGAAAGAGTGATATAGTATTGGAATCACAATTATAGCTTTAAGTTCAAGACTTAAAACAAATATACTATCAAGAAAAATCAAGCAAATCAATGCTTGTATAAGCAGCACAGGTATCCCCTTGACCTATGGTCACAATCGAGCTCCAAATTTCTGTTAGTAAGCAAAACAGTTGTTGAGTGAGTTTTGCACCACTTTATGACCTTTCTTGCTACAGTTGTTAAGTGAATCACTGCAGTTGTTAAGTTAGTAACATGGTTGTTAAGTGAATTTTGCTTCCCCATTGACTTTGCTTGTCAGATGCTGCAATAGTCATAAATCACTTTTTCAGCACCTTTGTAATTTTGAACAGTCATTAAATGAATTGTTGTAAATTGAGGACAATCGACATTTACCATTTAGAACAAATCAGTATCGGTTCTACAGAATATTGGCTCCAAGCACCATTAAAGTGAAAAAAATATTATGAAACCTGACAATGGCAATTTTTTGCAGTTCTGTAGAGATGGTCAGAATAAAAGAAGATGACTCAATGAATTTACACTACACTAAATGAATTGAAAATTTAACTGTAACATTAGTAAAGATTCAGAAATAGTCAAAGAAAATCAAGAATTGGGGTACACTTTGGGTGCACCTTGGATTGAGAAGTTATGGATTTTGGTTTAAATATCTAACCTGCCTACATGTGCTAGTTATACATGTTGAAGAAAACAAATGAAGTTTAGATGACAACTGGAAGAACTTTTTAGTCATGAAAGAGACAAAAAATAGAGCCATATCTCAAACCTACAGACCAATAATTTAAGTGTCTCTCATGTTTGAAAGTTTTAATGAAATAACAGAAAATTCAGTGTATGTTTCTCTCAAGGACAAGCTTCTCTATCCAGTTGAAAAACTGCAAAAATTCACAATAATTTATTAATAAAGCAATCCTAAAGAATTCTTTTTTTAAAAAAATTGAATTGTGTATGACTTGGATTGATTTACAGTAAAGTATTTATTTCCATTCACATGGGCTGATCATGAAAAAGTCAGAAATTACAAAATATCCAAGGTTTTATAAAAATAATAATTATGAAAGACAAAGCTAATGCTTAACTGTGATTAACCAGATGAAGTCAAAATAAAAGTGATCTTTTAAAACAATAAAAAGTAATTCATTATCACTTTTATTATTCAGGTTCTTGCTGCTCAAGAATAAGGAAAAGGCACAAATACTAGGAAAATAGAAAGACCAGTTTCAATAATAAATGGCACATGTTAAGAATGAAACAATTGAGCATATAATAATTGCATACAGCAAAATCACACAAACTGTAAAAATTGTATTATCAACTTGGTAAAATATCACACTGCCATTTATATGAAAATTCAGTCGGATAGAATTACTGGATACATGCCATCACAAATAGAGTTAATAAAAATGATAAAACAAGAATTATGGGATGATATTATTATTGTTATTGTTATTAGTTATTATTATTGTTGTTATTAATTATTATTATTATTATTATTATTATTATTATTATTATTATTATTATTATTATTATTATTATTATTATTAT